>PYAF01003347.1:216650-240811 GCA_007407185.1 Glycine tomentella | reverse complement strand
ATTTCTGATGAAGTTTGGTTTTGACTCTGTGATATGTATGAGTAGGAAGAATGTTGATGAAATGGAAAAGGTATTATGAGATATATGAGCCTGAGTGCTTTTACAAAAGTTACTCAGGAGGCTAAATAAACGGTGAATATGTGTTGAAATAACCGTTTTAGTTAAGTTGAATGATTAGTGATATATGGCCTGGTTAAAGGCAATTGAACTGGTTGATTTGTCTTATGCAGAGTCTTAGAGAGACTCTAAGGCCTTGGTTAGGCCGGGATAGATCCTGCTGAGGGTCTGTGAGTTGTCTATAAGGTGGTTAGTTCTGATGACCTTAAGATAGATGACTAAGAGTTTAGATGAGAAGGAATGATGTTTCCTTTAAATTTAACGGTTGAGAACCATTGCTATTTGCTTATGCCTTGCGAGGTTGAGTTGGTTCATGATTGTTTGTGTGCCTTTGTATAGGGCGAGACACCGAGGGTGTCAGTGGCGGAGACCACAGTCCAGAGATTGGACAACAGAGTACTGCCTTGCCAGGTAAGCTCTTTGTTCTTGGGAGTGTTCCCACTACCTGTGTTCCACGTAATGGTTATTGTATATCATGGTTTATGTGTATTAAAGATGTGAGTTGTTGTTTTATTGAGAATATGTATATGATGAGAGGAACACTGTGATAGTGTTCTATGATTGATGACAGTATGAACACTGTGATAGTGTTCTATGATTTAAGATAAACTAAACACTGTGATAGTGTTATGTGGTGCTTGATTAGATTCTTTGGCCAGTAGAATTGAATTTTATAGTCTATATATGTAAGTCCTGATGTGGGATGTGCCCACATAGCTGGATGAAGCCTCCTCAGGCAAAGAAAGAAAGCCCTGATGTGGGATGTGCCCATATGAATGGATGAAGCCTCCTCAGGCATTGATTTATATCTGTATATGCTATGTACATGTGGTTGATAGCTGTGATGGCTAATTTATAATGTCAATTTTGATATTATGTGCATGAAAGTGAACCAGGGGGAGGAAAGACTTCCAAGAACCCTGAGTTTACTGAGATTTTTCTCACCCCGGGTGTGGGGATTATATTTTGCAGGTGTGGCATCTAGCAGAGATGATGGATCCTAGGGCGGTAGGCCCAGTAGAGACATGCATTGTAAAGCCGTTTGGGCAGTGTCTTGAGAGCTTTGAGGCTCACTGTTGGGGATATCATCTTGAGAATAGTGGTTCTAATTCTCCTGAAATATCTATATAGATATTGTTGATGTATCTGCCATTCCTCTATGTTATCTGGATCAATAAGGGCTAGTTGTAGTTTTTGGCATTCGTTTTATACTTGTGATGTATGTACCATACATAATGAATCAAGAAATATGGTTTCGAAATCGCTTCCACGATTTTTTTTAATTAAAGTAATTGTGTGCTTATCTGATTAAATAATATGTTAATACACCGGATGCATACGGGGTGTTACAAATAGGATTTTAGATTTCAGTTCTTTATCTAAGATTGATAAAGGGTGATTGTTGTAAAACTTGTAAAGAACAAATTTTGATTTAGTGGAACTCTAACCAATGTTTGATTGGAAGAAACTGGATGTAGCTTCTCTTGTAGAGAGGTGAACCAGTATAAGTTCTTGTGTTGATCTCTATCTTTTAATCTCTTCTTGTTATCTTGATCTGTGATTCTTGGTGAATTCTTTATTACTCAACAAGTTAAGTTTTGTAATTGTTTTCTTGGGCTGAGTGATTTGATTGATTGAAACATTCTTATTTTAATTGTGATAAAGATCCTAAATTCGCTGCTTGTTTTAAAGAAATTTTAAAGACTTTGTTTTAACCAATTCACCCCCCTCTTGGTTATTGTGTGTGTTCGTATTGTTTTCAATTTCTTAAGTAGGAAAGGATGCGAGACTAATGTCGAGAGATTTTTGCATTGGACCTTGGAGTCTTTCGATATATATATTTGCTTTACTTGTCTTATTTGGGGCAATTGCTTTATGCATCACAAGTTTTTGCTTGGTGTACTCCATAAAAAATAATAATGATTCCAAATGGACTAAAATGCCCTTTTAATAGTCTTACTCAAGCACACATTGCCTGTGTTCATTCCTTTTGCATTGCACCCCACTCTCTTCCTATTGCGTTACTCCTTGTTCATAATAGCAGTTGTCACACCTTTGCCATCCGCCATTCGACAAAAATAGCCACTCGAAAACCATCTATATAGGCACCATAACCTCCGTCGTTGAAGCCACTTCGCAGTTGAAGGTAAAGGGCTATGTGTGGTGCTTTTTTTCAGCATCCATTTGTGTTAAGTGTTTCCCAAAATCGTTGATCTATAATTTATACGTATTTGGAAAATGTATTCTAGAATGCCTATTTAATAATATATGTTGATATATTATGAAACATGCAATCTGGAATACCAACATATTACAAATTCATTGATCCAAAATGATACATGTATTCCAAAATGTTTGTTATATAATATATCAACATATATTACAAAATATGCATTTTGGAATAACTGTTTATTATGAATTTATTGATCTAAAATGATAAAAATATTCTAGAAATGTACTCCAAAATGGTTGTTTAGTAATATATTGATAATTGTTATGCATACATAATTTGTATATTTAAATCACAAAGCAATTATCTAATTTCCTTTATTTTAACACTTCTTTTGAGATAAAAAGTTAGGAATTTAGCTTCTTCTGAGTTTTTATTCAGTGGATGCTAAAGTTAGTAAATTTATAGTGTTTTGGTTCTAATTTTTTTTGTAAAAAGTGACACAACAGGAGGTTTGGAAGATGTTAAAGAACTGGAACAGCGCGCTGAAGCACTCAAAGCGAGGAGCCAATATGGAGGTCAACTATAATGTGCATGCATGCTAAGCATGCATTTAGCGACTTAGCACACAGTCACTTCAGCCAGTTGAACTTTGCATGTGCGTTCAAACGCACATGTAGGCTTAGCGCATAGTCATTGTCGAAAAACATGATTGTGTAACGTTTTGAAGATAAAAAGAGGGGGAGCACTATGCCAAAGGGGATATTCATATAGAAATAGGGTTAGGGCACGAGAGAAGAGAGGAAACTCACTCACTTGGGGACCCTTTCCTCCATTTTCTTCCATTCCTCTTGCTTCCTTTTTGTATTTGTAAGTCTCTCATGACAATAAGAGGCTAAACCATCCATTGTTGGGAGCTCACTATCAATTTAATGTTATTTCAATATTATTGTTTCTTTTATTGAGTTTATTGTTTTGTTTATGATTTGATCACCCATGCACGTGTATGTTATAGGGTTTACTCATTGAGAAATGTTTGCACCCTAAGAACTTGCAAAGAGCATCTAAGTAACCCATGTCTAGGGATAAAATGATATTATTTAGCCTTAATTATGCATCTATATTCTTAAAGCAAATTATTTGATGTAGCTCTTAAGGGATTAAGAATGAAATTAGGTAATTTAGGCTTTTTCACATGAGGGATCATGGTTAGGGTAGGTTATCGGATGAAGGTAATAATTTAAATAACGTTAAATAGTGAAAAATCTCTAACATTGCATCGAGTGTAGTTTCGGTAGGCTGAGCACCCAATATGTCACGAAACTCTGCATCAACCTGCAATTACCACCCTAAGCGTTTGTATTTTGTCTTTTTAATATGCTATGCTTAATTGTCTTTATTTGTGTTGAATTTTACATTTTTCGCATCATTACTAGACAAATACCGAATTTAGTCAATTATCCACTTAAAATTAGAAATATAAAAACTCTTTAGTATAGTCAAAATTACTGTGAACTCGGCATTCAAACTTATCATTTTAATTACTACTTGGACAAATTGGTACTTACCAAAGAGTTAACATATACCAACATATATTTCATGATAGGCATTTTGGAATACATTTCCAAAATACCTATATATATATATTATGGATCAACGATTTCATTATGTCAAGAATTTTGTAATGCACTAGTGAGCATTGGGGATCTTTGGACCTTCACCAATGAGTTTCACTTCAACGACCTTGGCGCCTCACTAGTGAAAGCAAATAGGTGGAGGGAGCTGTCACAAGCCCATGAGATGGAGAGGTGATGAATCGAAGGTCCAAGGTTGTGGTGAAGGGTAATGTGGGGATATAAAAAATTATGAGGTGCATCAAGCAAAAACTAAGTGCATATAAATTGCCCTTAGTTGGCTGTCGGGGTCAAAGTAGGCTTAATAGTGGTCCACAAGTCAAACATATTTTAAAGTACATATCCATGAAATTAGCTTCCAAAACAAATGCACAAGTGTACTTAAACTTTTTCTTTTAATTTGGAAATGTATACTAAAATTGTCTGCTTACATTAATAGAACAAAGAAAACTCCTTTTCTAATCTCTAGGGATTGCCCAAGTGGAGCTTTCATAATTAATAGGTTACATTTGATAAGGTAGACTTCTCATACCTAGAACCGGAAACTATCCTAATCCTCCTTTCCTAAATTTTTTAAAATCAATAAAAAATTCTTTCATCTCATTAGCATATCTTTACATATGAATCAGTTGCAGCTATTTCAGGCAACCCTCCCATTCTCTCAATAAATGCATTACCTACTAATACTCATAAAAAACAATGAAGAGGAACTGTGTTAATTAGTTAGCAAACCACAAAATTTAATAGAACAAGGTAGTATAGAATAGTTCATTCCAAGTATCTGGCAATCCAGGAAGACACCAGTGGCTACAATCAGCTGAGTAGGTAGGGTTAGCTCTTTGTTGAGGATTCAAATCACCACTATAAATGGAGGGATGTGCATCCTTCCTAAATGCTGATAGCATTGTGATGTCAAGAAGATAAGCAGGGTTACTCATTTCTCTAATTACCATGTCCACAACCCTCATTTGTTCAGGGTACACACCAGGGTATGTTGTGCCAGTGCTAGTAATTGGAGTAGTTTCACCATAGCAGTTCTTTGTAGTCAGTCCTGCTGTCACTCCAGAATTCCATTCATTTGGGCTGCATAACAATGCCATCAAGTTTTACCACAGTTCTTTATAGTGGAATTTCTACAAAAAAGACAGACTAGGCTAACCAAATTTAATAAAGATTTTACAATATGTTAAATGTAACTTTTGTGACACACAAATCATTCTTTTTACTTTGTACCACATACATAGCCACTAGTTCAAAGGGTGCATATCAGCATATCCATGTTATAATGGGAAGGATTGTGTTTAAAAGTTTTGAAGTCTTAGACAAAACTTGTGTAAGGAGTGGTTTAATATTATCCATTAATGTTTAGATAAAACTTTTGTAAGGATAATACCAGCCATATTGGTCAAGTAGTTGTGTGATTCTTTTCTTTTTTGGTTCCCAAAAAGTTGTGATAGTTAAGCCCCAAAAGCACCAAATTTGTATTAGGCTACAGATCAAGACCATCTTAAATGGAAAAAAGTTATGATAGGTAAGATATTTCAGTTAGCTTCTAACTTTTTTTACTAGTTGAAACGTTCATTTGCATGTTCGATAAACATTTTTTTAGTAGCTTCTAAGGTTTTTTAAAATATTACTTGAAGTAGTATTTTTTAAAATGCTAGCTTCTATGTTCTAACTTTTTATATTTTCTTTCCTTTTTATCCTTAATATATTCATCAAATTCCATGCTTATACCATTTTTAAATAAATAATTATTTTATTATTTTTCAATCATTTTATACTTTTCAGTTACTTTAACAATTAATTTTACTGAATACTTCTAGTTTAATAAGCTAATTTATCAACTTTCAGTTACCAACTAATTTTGTCAAACATAGACTAAATGTGCCCTTGCCAAGTTAAAATATATAATTTAATTTTAAATCACTTTTTTCTTTTAATGGCAATATATGCCAATATCCTTTATTTTTAAACTATTGTTTTAAATTTTTTGAAAGATAAATTATAAATTACTTTTGGAATTAAAATGTTGATAAAAGAAATTAATATATTTGAAATTAAAATTTAAAAAATGGCATACTCATTTTATTTAAATAAGGGAAATTTTAAAATAACACTTAAAAAATTAAGAAATGATGCCATTAACTCAAAAAAATGTGGTGCAAAACACATCCACCAAGTCACTATCCTATGACATTTAAGCATATGTTGAATGAGAAGTTCACAAAAGAAACAACCAGAATTCAAAAAATAGCATTTAGATAGTCCAAATTTCAATATTTCTATGAAACAATAATTAAATCTAACCAATTTATTTAAATTGATTTTATCTATATGGGGTAATAATATATATGAAATGGGCCCACAAATAAATATATGTAGTCTTTGCTCTTGTGTACAAAACGTATTTAGTAGGCATTTAAAATAGGATGATGCATGTATTTTATTTCACCGACATTTGGATACTAAAAATCGAAATTTTCTCAGGCCATGCATCACCGTGATCTACTTTCTCCAAATTGAATCGAAATATTGGACTGTGGAAGGGCAATAAAGTGCCAACTGCACTTCATGTGACCAGAGTGACCACGAAAGCGACAAAAAGGTGCCTTTGCACAAATTGCATAGCTCCAATTTTTCATTTTTACTATTTCAAAATACGTATACATATACATATATTATATTATATACAAACTAAAGTTATACAATATGATCAAACAACAAAAATGTATAGTGTATACTATTAAGCATCGTGCACATGATATTAACCAGCACAATACAAATGTAACAAATCTTTAGCCAACAGAGTGCATTCTTTTACGGATCTAATTGAGGGACTAAAATTAAAATAAGTAATTTACTTTAAAGAGTAAAATAAATAAGTTCAATAGTTGTTGAGAAAATAAATACTAGTTGATATTGCGTATATATACATAACAAACTATAAATGTGTTGCTCTCGAAAAAGAGAAAAAAAAACTATAAACATTAATAATTAATTTTCTCACTAATTAATAAAATTACTTTACTCCTGTTTACTTTAAGATTCAAATCTGTGATCAATATTACTAACTGCATTATTCAAAACTTTAGGAAAATTATTGGTTAGCTTAGAGCATCTTTAGTAGTAGATCTCAAATTGGGATCTTAGACCACTTTTTCGTAGACCCCATAGTGCCATGTAGGATTGAAGATCTCTCAAGATCCCTCCTATTTTGTTCTTTAATGGTAGATCTTATTTTGAGATCTTAGGAAGAGAGAAAGAGGAAAAAAATTTATTCTTTTTTGAACAATGTGCAGATCTTAAGAGTTCTTCTACAAGAACCCATTCTCCATGTTGGAGATCTCTCTACCTCCTTTATTGGGAGATCTAGTGAAGACCAGATCTTGAACTCAAGATCTTTACTCAAAATCTTGCACTAAAGTTGCTAAAATGACAAGTCACAACATAGGGGGCACCACCATACTAAGGTAACTATCCAAATCCAAGAATGCAAATGTGTCCGGTTTGGATATGCTATTCCAATTGAACAAACATAATCATGAAGCATAGACATACCACACGATATATAGTACAATAATGTGTGAGAGAGAGAAAGAGTCAGAGTTCATACTTAGTATGTGAAGGAGAGATTCCCAGGAAGAACACTTTGGTTCTGCTTCTATCAACATTGGAGTCCACCCAGTTTGCCCATGTTTTCATACCCCTTTCCAAAGCTGCTAAACGATCCATATCTTGGTAGTATTTGCCTCCTAATTCCATATAATCCCACCTGCACACCCAAGAACCAAATTTTAAAAAAGAAGAAAATGGAAAAGGGTAGTTTTTCCTTTTTTTAGGAGATATTTAGTAATGAATTTAATTTCTATTCACTATTAGTAAAAAAAAAAATTACACAACCAACTAATTAGAAATCATTGTCAAAATAATTTTTAAGATTTTTAGTTATAAAAAACAATAAATTTATCATATATAACAATTTATTTGTGACAACATTTACAATGTAAAAGTCTTATACACTTTTGCGTATACTATTTATTATTGATTAAAATATAGGAATAGTCCTTTATCTTATCTTTTGGTTTTAAATTGTTGTCCTAATTTTTAAAAGTTTTAAAATGATCACCATATTTAATTTATGACAAGTTAATCCTTTCAAAAAATTAATCATTTTTTATTTTATTTTATAACATGATTTTAAATCTTATGTTGATGAATTCACGACATGAAACTCATTTCATTGAATTTACCTACATTAAAACTACATGAATGAACTGATGTTTAAATAAGCTTATAAAAGGGAAGAGATAGTTGGCTACCCTTGAAGAGAGCCTTGATGATCCCACCAGTGTCCAGTGTTGAAAGACAACACATCAGCATTTCTCCAAACGTCACCATTCCCATCAACCTCCTCCAGCCTCAAAATCCTCTTCCCTTGGACCACATCAATCTCTATCAAATAAGGAGCCCTGTAAAATGAAATGGTCACACCGTAGTCCTGCACATACCATATCAAAACCCAATTCAGGACCATCTTTTTTGCGGCTTAAAAAATCTGCTTTTATACAAGTCTACTTTATTATACAAACATAAGCATGAGCATAATTTAGTGTTCTTTGCGTCTATTAGCCCAAAAAATAATGGCTTAATAGTACATTTGGGTCCCCCTCACACCACCTTTTGCAAATAGATACCTTGTCCTATTGAAAATATCTGATTTTGAATGTAGCCTATAACAAAGAGGGACACAACACTTACTGTTCTGCTGCTGCAAAACCATTGTGCTTACTTTCCTTTTCCCTAAGCCAAAAAATTGAGAAACTTTGCCCAGAAAAATAATAATAGGGATAAAGTAATTAATTGAACAACATCATGGCCTAAATCTAAAACCTCAATAATTGTTAAAAAATGTCAAGTGGGTAAAATAAACATTATGATTGCTCGGAAGAACTTAATGTGCTCACACTAACCAAGAATCTGAAGGTTGAGAGTGGTTCCCCTCTGACCAATTGTGTTTGTGTCTGAGGAACTGTAGCATATATCATGCAAATCAGTGACTGCCATTGGTTGCGCCCAAGTGAGTCACCCACAAACATCACAGTTTTGCCCTTCATTTGCAGCAGAAACTCCACCCCGTTGAACCTACCAAGAACATGCTACAAAACCATTTAGAAGCATACATAGGATACTTAGGTCTTTTTTCATTTACTTCTATTTTTGGTTTTAAAAACTGTATCTTTACCAATTCCACACTATTCAACAATCAATTTCTAATAAAAAAATCTAATAAATTTTGAAAATTATTTTAAAAACAAATGGTTTGAAAGAAAGAAAAAGAAACATAGACAACTAGGAAATATGTTTTTTCATTGTGTCTTACATCACCCTTTATCATCTATTTGAACAACCTTGTTTTAGTTACATCTTAAAAACCTAAAACAATTTCTGAAAACAAAAAACCAAATAGCCCATTTTCTGAAGAAACTTGCAATGCTTTTGTAAACAACAAAAATATAATCTTTATGAGAAAAGTCTTAGTTTTGAGCTTTTGGGGGGGTACCTTGGGAGGTCACAATTGAGGGGTCTCCATCTGTATCTGAGGTAATCAGAATCAGGGCGGCCAAACATCTCGCAGTTGAACTGCGGATCTATGATGGGGCAGTTGGAGGATTGGTAAAGAGGGTAAGAGTCATCTTGGACCCAAGTTCCCACAAAAAGTGCACAGTTGGTTTGGTTGGCATGGATCATTGGCCTCTGCTGGTGGAGAGTGTTGTGGTGGTGTCTCAGGCTTAGTAGGAGGGCACATGAGGCTGTGTGGAGTTGAAGGGAGAGGAGAAGGAAGAGAAGGGCAAATAGGGAATGGAGAAGTGCCATTAGAGAGAGAGAGAGAGAGGAAAAGAAACGTTGGAGACAAAAAGGGATGGGGAAAGATGTTGGGGGGGGGGGAAGAAGGATGTTTGGACTGTTTTGAAAAGATGTGAATATATAAAGGATGGAGATTTTTGGTGTCTGTGGAAATAATGTTAGAATAATGGTGGAGATTTGTTTTGTTGTGTACATGTGAAGAAGGTAGATTCATTAAAGTGGTAAGTTGTGGTAAATAGAACAAGTATTTTTTCTATCACAACAATTGAAAAAAGTATTAAGAGATTTATAATATTTATAATCATATATTATGTTTAACTGATTAAGTTAGTTTTTTATAAATACTTGAAACTTTAGCCCGTCTCTCTCATAAAAAAGTATGAGCATGTTAATTTTAGTTGATGAGAAAACAGATCATATATTTCAACATAGGAGGAGAGTTATTGAAAATAATTCAATTTTTTTATTTAAAATTTATATAATATTGTTTAGATTTTTTAAAAAATATTATGTTATCTTTAGAATGCTATTTAAATTTAAAGATTATTTATAAATTATAATTTAAGTCTATAAATAAGACTTGTTTGAGATGTCACATTAAATAAAATTTAAAAATAAGAATAAGAATTTGAATCACCTTAAACAAATAAATTGTGATATTTTCTTACAGTGTTACACTTTTATTTATTATGTGTTCTTTCTCATATTTACTCCTGTGTAATGAAGAGAAGAGGTGTGCATTTTTTGTCAGCAGTAATTTATTTTTCCCAACACATCTTATTTTTGTTTAAATTTACTAAAAATATAAAAAAAAATGTATATAAAAGAATGTGTTCAATGTTAAGTAAAGTGTTATTAATTATTTTCTTCAATAAATTTATAATTTATTATATGTGTATACTTAATATATATTTTTGAAAGGCATGTATACTTGATATTGACCATTAATTTTGTCATCATCAATTCAAATTTATTACTTTACATTCTACAATGAGTTTCTCTTTAGAAGAGAATGAGAAAAAAAATCTCAAATAAAATGACGGTGTAATTATGGTATTTGAGGATCTAGACTGCTGTAGTTAGAAATTTGATGCATTCACACAATTAATTAATTGAAATTGTTGAATAAAAAATCCTCATATAGTATCATAATAAATTATATTTAGAGGTGTATTGAATTAGAATTTTAAAAAACTTTTTTTTAAAAAAAGTCTTATGATATTTAATTGAGATTTTTAAATAGTATAAATAAGTTTTGTGTTATTTAATTTAAAGATTTTTTTAATGAAGATAACAAAATTTAGTGGTATTTGATTAAATATTTTTATAACTTATAAAAAATCTTTTAGTATTAAAAAATATACAAAATTTGATGGATTGTTTTTAAGAAAGATTTTGATGAATTTCATCATACTTTTAGTGTAAAACATCTATTAAACAATCTCACTAAAACTTTGAGATTTTGCTAGACTTTTTTCTTTCTTTTATTATTGGTTGCTAGACCTTCTTTTCTCTCATCATACATACTATTTTCTTTCTTTAATATTTTTCCATCTTCTCTCTTTAATATTTTTCAACATGAGTATATCATATATATATTTTTTATTCTTTTAGAATAAAAAATGTCAAATATATTCCTCCTTTTGCTCTTTTTCCTTTATTTTCTAAATTAAATTAATATCTGTCTTATATGTTTAGACTGATTATATTTTTCTCATTAACTGTTCGACGTTATGTTTTCATGACTGTCACCCTTAATTTTGTCATCTACATAACTCAATAACCCTCCTATCAATTTTTCACTCTCACAACTTCATTTTAATATATGTTTATTATTTCATCCCATTTAAACATGTCATTAGATTTATCAAAAAATAATTGTAATAATTAAAAAATAATCAAAAAACTAATGTATAATTTAAATCTATTGTTCAAATCTATAAGTGAGAGTGAGAAGATGTTGTTACAAGAGTGATTAGTATAAGAGAACATAAAGTTGGAACCAATATAATTATTAAAAGATTAAAATACTATATTGGTTTTACTTTTTTTTTTATCAAAATCTCATCATTTTTTATTTTTTTTACTAATTCTTGTAATTTTGAATCTACTTTTAAAAACTTACATAATCATTTCAAATCTTATAAATCTATAAAGTTTTTTTAATTCCTTCAAATTATTATGATATAAATTCATTAAAATTTAAACTATCATAAAAATCTTATAAAAAATTTGATAAGTCATAATATTCTAAGTAATTTTTGAAAATTTATCTGATTTTTTATGGTAAAATAATCTTTTATAATCCTAATCCGATATATTCTCTTAGGTCAGACTTTTAAAATTTGAATTGCGTGATTTTCCTCCAATTTTACCAATTCATTGCTGGGTGAATGTGTAAATCCATGCAATTAATCCGGATTTGATATTTTGGGTGGCTGAATTAATTTGGATCTCCAAGTCTGAAACAAACATTCGTCCAAGCATGGGTAGGAGAGAGGGGAGTGTTATGCAATTGCATCTGTCTACATAATATGATTATATGAACACTGTATGTAATTGTTGTTTTTATCTTCCTTTTTTTTCTCAAAAAGTCACTTACTTTTTATGTCAGATATAAGATTCTTTAATGAAGAAAACGAGTCAAGGAAAGGCCATTTGGGGTGGGTCCTACTTAGTTGTAATTGGAGATTTCTTGAGGGCTAGGAGAGATAATAGAGAAGAGGGTACACAAGAAAGGAACTACAGTTTACAGCTTGTGTTTATTACAGACAATTATTGAACGTGGTTATTCATAAATAATTTTAAAATTTCCTAATCTATTCGATTATTGAACGTGTTTATTCATAAATAATTTTAAAACTTCCTAATCAATTCTCCCCAAAGTTTATTACTACCAATTATATTGATTTTTTTTAAAATATTCGTTTGTATTTATCATTGAGAAGTGATTTGCATGCTATTTGTTAAGTGAAACCGAGTCTAGCTAGTCATGATATTCACTTGTAAAAATGAGTGAAGATGAACGAGGATGTATTTGCATGTTATTTATTAATATACTAAATATAAAATAAAAACTATTAAATAATTATTTTACTTGATAAATAGTCATTTTAATCATAAAAAAGAACTTAATTTTGTTACACTATCAATATTTTTTTTTACATTGTCAACCAATAAAAAATATAATTATACCTTTTGATATGATTATTACAAAAGTTAACAATTTTTAATCACATATCAATATATAATTAGATTATTGTAAAAAAAAACATTTACAATGTGAGTATGCTATAATTAAATAATATTAGATGAAAACACAATGAGCACAAAACCTTGGAAGTTATTCTCACCATAGGTAAGGTAAGTTGCTGACAGGGTGAGATTTGAGGATGCTTCCCTTCCCAGTAAGTGTCTCTAGTATTTGGAAAAGGAGTCGTGAGAATAATACTTGCACTATGAAAGCATACATTGGCCAAAAGGTTGGTTTGCCCCTTTCTAGGAAAGAAGAACCTTTTGCCCCTTCCCATGAAAGAGCATACTTTCACTACATATGTTCTTTGCTTTTCTTAGCTCATATTATTATTCATAGAACTATCATATCATCACAATATTGACACAAATAATAACGACTTATATTCTTTAATTTAATAATTCAGAATTTAAATATTAATTAGTTTATGAGAATGAAATAAATCATATTGAAAGTTAATTAATATAGAAAAAATATAACTATAAACTAACTTTTATTGAGACAAACTAACTTGCACCAGAAGAGTTTAAAATCCTTTTTTGTAAAGCCAAGTGCTCAAGACATTACCTCCGGTTATAATTTTAATCTTTCGAAAAGACTAGTTAAGGTTATTCAAATTAAATATTTAGGATTATGTATTGTTTACTCTATGTAAAATACTTAGTGTATATTTAAAGTAATTTATTGTTAACAATATTGCATAGTTAAAATATTTTAAAATAATACATATTTAAAAATGATAAACACATATCTATAATTTCACAAAGTATAGTTATATAAAAAAAATTACTTGTAATAGTTTTTTTTTTAATATTACTTAGATGTATTATTTTGCTTTACATAATTTGATTAAAATTTTAATATTTTATTTAGACATGTTAATTAAATTCTTAAGACCTGTAAAATATTTATAATTTCCATTTATTTTTTATTTTATAAATTATTTTTTAACTAAATCATTACACTTTAATAAATTGATTTTAAATATCACATATTAAAAAAATCTCTATTTGCTATGTTATAATATATATTTTATAATCTGTTTTAATATATTATAAATAATGACAAGTTGAATCATAAACTAAGAGGAGGTGAATTGGTTACAAAATAATTTTTTACTTCAAATGAAAATTTTTCAAATACCTTCATTAATCTAATTAATCCAAGAGATTAAGTGTGTTACATATGCTCTTTGATTCCTTAAACTCAATCAAACACTTACCCAATGATACATAACAATTATTCAAAGCTCGAAGGATAAGAAACTTATGCAAGAAGCAATGCAAGAGTTTAAAGATTAGAGAAAAGATGCACACATAATTTATACTTGTTCGATTTCAAAGAAATATACATCTAATTGATCCAAGTAACCCACTTGAATCTTTCTACTATAATCTTTTGAATTACAAACAAACTAACAAGCAAGTACACACCACAAATGCCCTAAACTCTTGAAAACCTATCAAGAACTAAACTCACATGTAGAAAATCCATTACATGCAAATCATTGAGAAACCTACTCAATGAAAAATAAAAAATAAAAAGAATACAATTAAGGAAATATGAAAGTTTTGAAATACTTCTTATGTAGCCTCAAACTGCTCTTCATGATCCATGCCAAGATCCATTTAATCCATGTGAAATGATGTTTTCAGTCAAGGATCAAGGTGGTGATGACACTTTGTGGTTTTAGAAACTCAATGAAAACGCAATGAAAAATATGAGAGAAATGGTGTCATACACTACGTCCTTCTAAAAACTCATTTAGTCTCAACTAAAATAGTCGATTACAACTAAGAGATATTTGACTAAATTGTTCTTCACCTCACCTGGGTTTTTTGAAGAGTAGTCAATTATATTATCAGATAGTTGATTAGGCACATAAGATAGTCAACTATCTTTGAGCTATTCTCAATTTCAAGAAATTGAAGGCTCGATATCGTCAATTATAATATCATATAGTCGATTATCCTTATGCAGAGTTGAAACCTAGTGATTTTAAAAGCTAATTTACGAATTTCAACTCTTAAAGGCTTAAGATCAATGATCAATGCAATGTTCATCATGTTTGAGCATATTGATCTACTTCTCCTAGTCTAGAATGCATGTATGCATAATATCACACAACCAAGCATTTTGAGTATAAACAACGATCCTAATAATGACTAAGGTTCTTTAAAACAATTACATCATCAAAATAAACTAAGAGTCTTCATCTTCATCTACTCTTCATGTTTATACACACACACACACACATTATAAACTATTTGACATATCTTATAGAAATGTTATTAGTATAAAATATAAATATATCATCAGTGAAATGTTAATAAATTATATAAAATTATAATATCATGTTTTATGTGTTTCAAGGAGAATTCGGTATAGAGGTATGTTTTGAAGAATATAGGAAAAATACATGAAAGAGTACAAAGTATACTAAGTGTATGTTTGTGAATTCTAAGACGACTAAATGGAGAATAGTTATGAAAGAAATGTTTTGTCGGATACCCTTACAAAATTAACCAAAACATAAGCTAAATGATTGAAAAACACATTTTCTCATTGGTCATTGCATGTTTGTTATCTTTACTAACAAAATTATGTCTAAGGTTAAGGGATTTATCCGAACATTTTTGTTATTATAACTTTAAAATTAAGTTTAAAAGATAATTTATAAATGTTTAACAAAAAAAACACTTTAAGGATATTTTACTAATGTATATTCTTGTGTAATATTAAAGTGTCTTGGTGACTTGTTGGTCATGGGTTCGAATCCGAAAACAACCTCTTTGCATATGCAAGGGTAAGACTACGTACAATATTCCTCCCCCTTACCTGCGCATAGCGTGGAGCCTCCGGACAATTGGATACGTAGTTTTTTTTTATATACTCTTGTGTAATACTAAAAGAAAGTTTTGCCACATAAGAAAGTTTGACATATGAAGCTTGTGGATTTAAGTCTCAGAAATATTTTTAGATCATGGGAATGTGGGCTGCATATATTCATCCTCCAAAAATCCCCTCACCATCATACTTAATTTTGCGACAATTCTTTGCAACCAATGCTTATTGATTTGCAGTTATTTTTGTCTCATTCTATTGGAACACAACTAATATGCTTCTAGCATATAGTAATTTTTATGCTAAAAGAATTAAGAAATCAATCATAATTTATCAATAAATGCTAATATAAGTAAAAGTTTTCATTATTTTATCTTTATCACTTATTCTTTGAATTTTTATAGCGGGAAACCAAGAAAAGAAGAAAAGAAAGCAAAATCAAGAAGTATCTAGATTTCAAGATTTTGATTAAAGATTTCACAAAGATTAATTAAAGATAAGAGAAGATTTGGATTAAAGATTTCAAAAAGATAAAAGATAAGAGAAGATTTTCACATCCTAATTATAAATAGGGACTTAGGAGGACAAAAGAAACACACAGAGACACTTACTTATGCATAGACTTACATAGAGCAAAACAAGAAGGAGAAGCATTTTTGAGGGATTAAAGTTAGGTCAAGAAGATTGAGATTCAAGATTGAAGGGTTTGATTATTCTTCTTCTTCTTTAAGATTCTTGATCCACTTTTATCTATTTTTATCAAGGCTAGACATAACTATGTCTAGCTAATCCTCTTTATTGTAGTTAGGGTCAAAACCTAATGTGAACTACTCTGTAATTGGATTGATTTTTATTATTCTTTTATGCTAAGTTGTTTTTATTTTACTTTGTGTTGCATTAATTATATCTTTATTAGGGCTGATCATTCTAATAAAGTTCTGAGAGTTGGGGTTTACAATAGGAATGATGGAACTTTAATTTCTGACAAGAGTAAAATAACAATTGTTATATTACCTAGGGATAGGGATGTATGATTGCAGATGAATAGATGTATTTTCTTAATGCTTAATTTATGAGAGATCACTAAGAAATTAGGGTTTTTATTAGATTAAAGGGTTAAAGTCACTAAGAAATTAAGATTTAACTAGTTTAACGGAAAGATACATTATTTGAACAATTAGAATAATTAAATTAGTAATTAATCCAAGTAAAGAAGTTAGGAATCAAAACGTGAATGTGCTCTGACTACAATTCTTCTTAATAAATTCTTCAATTCTAATTAACTTTGTTTTTAATTATGTTATTTAAATTTCTCAATCCACAATACAAATCACAATTCAATTCAATTTTATTTCATCAAATTTAAAGATAATAGTCACAATAAATTTGGTGCCTCAATCCTCGGCAACGGCGCTAAAAACTTGTTGCGAACTCGGCAAGTGCACCGATCTTTTCAAGTGATAAAGTGATAAGAAGAGTATCATCTCCATGAGGATTGAGGCATCAAATTTATTACTCAGAACGCACTTGCCGAGTTCGCAACAAGTTTTTGGCGTCGTTGTCGGGGATTGAAAACGTTAATTTTATAGTAACTCTTAATCTTTAAAATTGAATTTATTTTGTTACTAATATGCTTTTGTGAGTGAAATGCGAGGTACAACTGATCCTACAACTTTACAGTACGATCCTGAAATAGAAAAGACTGCAAAGAGGAACAGGAAGTTAGCCAAGCAGAAGAAGGACGAAGAAACATCTAGTTCACATTCTGAAATAGAACTAGAGATGGCTGACATAAACAACAATTAGCCAAGACCTGAGGATGAATTGATGGAGGATATCCTTGCTCCACTTTTCACTAGACCAAACCCTAGCATTGCCAGACCACCAATTCAAGCCAATAATTTTGACATTCATCTGTCATTAATTACCTTGGTGGAGCGTAGCCAATTTGGTGGAGAAGATGATAAGGACCCTCATTTTGTTGACAAATTTATGAGGATCTGTGACACAATTAGACATCAGGGGGTGACAGATGACACAATCAGGCTAAGATTATTTCCTTTTGCTGTTAAAGAAAAAGCTCTCTGATGGCTGGACAAACAAACGTTGAATAGTATCACTACTTGGGAAAAGTTAGTTTCCAAGTTCTTTTCCCAATATTTCTCTATGGAAAAATACAATAGGTTGGTGAATGAGATTACTAACTTCACTCAACAGGGAAGAGAAATATGGTGTGCAGCTTGGAACAGATTCCAAGAATTGATTCGAAGGTGTCCTCAATATGACATGCCAGTTGGGAAGAAGGTACGCATGAATCAAGGCTAATTGTTAATGTTGTAGCTAGAGATTCAATCTGATAAAAAACAACAGCTCAAAATTACGAGCTGATTGATTTGTTAGCCACGAATGAAAATGAAAGCATTACAGTTCAGTCTAAAAGAGAAGTCATTCATTTAGGGAGCAGCGATGCCATGTTAGCTGAGCATAAACTCTTATCACAACAGTTGGCCATTCTCAATGCAAAAATTGATAAACTTGAAGTTTCTAAAGCTCAAGCTTCATCCATTAGAGCAAACTCAATTGTCTGTGAGTATTGCCAAGGAGACCATGAATCCAATGAATGTCCTACACTGGAAGGAGCTGATCCAATCCAGGTGAATGGTGTCTGGTATGATCAAAGGCCCCCGCAAAATTTCCAAAGAAATCAGAATAATGCGGGGAATAATTATCAGAGCAGGATTCAGGGAGGAGGTTTAGATTACAAGTCTAATCATTATCTACAACCTCCACCTATTCCACCTAAAGAGCCATCTGAATTGGAAAAAGCCATGCTACAATTAACAAGGACTACCAATGATCATATCCAAGCCACCAATGCATTCATCAATGAGACTAGAGCTCATCATAGAAATCAAGATGCTTTTATCCGGAATTTGGAGAATCAGATTGGCCAGTTATCAAAGCAGTTTGCTGAAAGGCCTCAAGGGAAGTTCCCTAGTGACACCATAGTAAATCCAAGGTAGCATGTCAATGCAATCACTACAAGGAGTGAAATAATGATCACACTTCAAGAGAAGACTATAGTGATGCAGAAAAAGGTTGAAGATGATACCACTAAAACTGTTGAGCAAGAAAAGGAAGTGGATACACCTGCAGACAAGGAAGAAAAAAAGGAGCAACCTGTTGTAGCTCCTAAAAAACTAATGGATTTCTCTCGTTTTGAGAAACCACCTTATCCTATGAAGCTAAAGCAACAAGCTCAGAAACAACAATATGCTAAGTTTTTAGATGTATTTAAAAAGTTACAAATTAATATCCCTTTTTTTTAAGCTTTAGCTAATATGCCTAACTATGCTAAATTCATGAAAGATTTATTGTCTAGAAAGCATAAGTGGCAGGAATGTGAGACAGTAGCACTTACTGAAGAGTGTAGTGCCATAATCCAGAAGATGTTGCCACAGAAGCTTCGAGATCCAGGGAGTTTCAACATTCCAATTGCGATAGGCAACATCAATGTTGGTCGGGCATTGTGTGATCTTGGAGCAAGCATCAACTTAATGCCTTTGTCAGTGTGCAAATCTCTGGGAATTTCTGAATTGAAGCCCACTATGGTCTCTCTCCAACTTGCTGATCGATCTTTAATGAAGCCTACTGGAGTCATTGAGGATGTTTTTGTTAAGGTTGACAAGTTCATTTTCCCAGCTGATTTCATAGTCTTAGATATGGAGGATGAAAGTGAGATACCCCTTCTTTTGGGTAGACCGTTCTTGGCCATAGCTCGAGCCTTGATTGATGTAGAGAAGGGAAAGCTGGAGCTTCGGATGGAGGATGAGTCGATCACATTTAATGTCTTTGATATTATGAAAAACTCGTCTGAAAAGAATGATTGCTTCAGACTTGATGTCCTAGAAGAGGTGGTGCATACAGAGAAATCCCTTGATCAAGAGCTTAAAGAGGAGATAGAAGCCTGAGAGATGAAGAGGATCCTAGAGAAAACAGTGGGAAATTCTAGGAAAGATTGGGTAAGGAAGCTTGATGATGCACGTTGGGCATATCGGACAGCCTTCAAGACTCCGGTAGTAGGTATGTCACTATTCCAACTAGTGTATGGTAAGTCCTATCATCTTCCTGTTAAATTAGAGCATAAGGCTATGTGGGCTACTAAATTTTTGAATTGTGAACTCTCTGAGGCTAGTGATAAAAGATTGTTGCAATTAAATGAGCTTGATGAGTTTAAATTCCCACCTTCTGAGAATGTTAGGATTTACAAGGAAATGACCAAAAGATGGCATCCAATTGAACCGGGACGACAGGTATTACTATACAACTCTCGACTGAGGTTGTTTCCAGGTAAGCTCAAATCTCGTTGGTCTGGCCCATTTGTGGTGAAAAAGGTGTTCCCATGTGGGACAATTGAAATTTCTCCTCTAGATGTCGAAAGACCTTTCAAGGTCAATGGTTCTAGATTGAAAGTATATTATGGAGGACAAGTGGATAGGAACACAGTTTCTGTCCCGTTGATTTCACTTGTGGATTGAAGAGTCCGCGTCAGGATCGCGACATTAAACAAGCGCTAATTGGGAGGCAACCCAAGAATTTTGAGTTTTTTTAAAATTTATTTTAATATTATTGAGTCATAATTGTCTTAGTTTTAGGAGTATTGATTGGAATCTCACCATCTATCTTTTGTTTTTATCTTTACTTTTCTATTTTTGCTGATTTACACTTGTTTTTGTTTATGTTCAGACCGATGTTTCACCTATGTCTGTGTTTCCTCAAATAACACATACATGTGTGGATATAAAGTTTCTGTTAGTTTATTGCTGGGGACAACAATTTTCTAAATCTGGGAATTATCGGCGTTATTTGAAGAATCACATTTAGAGGAACAAAGGATGTCTAACATATTAGATAATTCTCTAGAAGCATGTCTCAGATTTAAATTTGCCAAATCAGTCAAATTTGATTGAATTTTTTTAGGAAGCATGTGTGATATAAATTATGGCATGGCATTGTATAGAACATGATTAGAAATTATGATTGTTTTGGTGTTTGAATTGCATATTGAAATAGAAAATGGTACTTGATAAGAAATTAAAAGAGTCTAGCTTGATATCATAGTTTGTGAGGATTGAGCCTATATAGAATATTTTGTTTAGAGAGACCTAACTGTGGTAGTACTCTAGAACTTGATTTGTTTCTCTGGAATGCATGTAAACTTTGATATGATAAAGGCATTTTATTCTTTTAGCCTTGGCCAAATTAGCCTACCTGAAAATTTTTCAATTGCTAACCCTTTGAGCCTAAGACTTTTCCATTCAATCACTTGATGAATTGTTTAAACCATGCCCATTGACTTACCTTAATTGAGATTGGAATGTTTAATTGGTTTAAAAAGAAGAAGAAAGAGATCAAGGTGAACTCCGCTAGAAGTCAAATGAAAGAAGGAAAGAAAAGAATTGTCTACAAATGAGTTCGAAAGAGGAAAATAAAAGAAATAAAATGCAATGAGAAGAAACAGAGGAGAAAGGAATGAAAATTCTGGAAAAAAAAAGTAGTGGAGTAAAAATTCCAAATTAAGATCTGAATGAGTTTAAAGAAGATCAATGCTCCAATGTCAATGATTATTCAGCTACTTCTCAAATAATCCTACCCTTAAGCCTGGCCAAGTTACAACCCTATCAAGACCTTTTGATCAATTTGTGCATGTATTTATGTTCCTCATCTTTAGGAACTTGAGAATAAGATCAAGCTTATGGTAGTACTATGGCTGTAGTGGATGAGAGATTATGATAATACCCAAACGCTTGAGTGATGAGTGAATGATATATCTTGGTGAGGGGTATTCAAGTTAGACTTTCACATTTGATGGAATTGAAAAGTATTGTTGAAATTTTGATGTGGGAATCAATCAATAACCATGATTGTTTTTAGAGTTGAAATACAACATTAAACATGCCATTTTGAGTTCCAACATAAGTAGGTATAAGTGGATAAGGATTTGGTACAAATTCCTACCTTTTCATGGTTGTAAGTTCCAAATTGTCCCGGTGTCAATTCCTCACTTTGTATGCTTGGTGAATAACCTTCTCATTCACAGGGAGATCTCTTAATGCCTAAGAACTAGTTAAGTAGTCGCAACTAATTTACAGGCAATATGTTTAATTTCGGGGATTGCAGATTCTTGGTTATGGAAGCTAGAAGTCTCAAAGGCATTTTCGTTAGCCTCGGCTTACTCTTTATTCATCAAACAGGGTCATACCAGTCTGGGCATGCCACAATTTTGTAGGGGTGTGAAAAAACTTGTCTGAGGAAAAAATCAAATGGACTTGACTTCAAACTAGTTTAAACGGCTTGGTTTGCAAACTGGTTCGGTGAATCAGTTCAGAACTAAAATTGGTTTTAAAAATATGGTTCGGAACCAAACTTGTTTCAAAAACTAGTTTTGAACCGATTATGAACCAATTCGAAACTAATCTAATTTTGGACCAGTTTTAAACCGATTATAAGAACGGAACTGGTTTTCAAATTGCATTTTTTAATAAAAAAAACACTAATTTTCAATTGCTTTCAAGTAAAATAATCCAACTCACGAGTGTGACAAATATTATGATAGCAACCAACAAATCAAATAAAGTTAATAAGAATTATCTCAATAATTTCCTTCCAATTTTCTCCAATCAGATAAAGCATAGCTAAGCATGGTGTATGTTTTGTTCCACAATAATGACAATACTTAATCAAGAAACATGTCTCAAATGTTATGTGACTAATGAAAGGATATGTACCAACAAGGCATATGGATGAACTTGTGCATTGATAACTATTGTAATTATATAATGGGGACTAAATAACTTATTGTTGAGAACATGAAAAGGACATATTAGGGGTAAAATACATTTTAGACAAGAAACTTATAGTTCCATATTTGAATGAAAAAGCAAATGGATAATTAACAAAAGTTAAAACATAATTCTACTTAATTATCTGGATGGAAATTCTCAACTCTTAGATTCTCATCCCAAAGGAAACTATAATCATATTCCATAACTATGTAGGGTGTAATGTTTGTGATTGCTCTAAAATATTGTTTTCTGACAAAGTAATTGGTAAAAAATCCTTCAACTTCTGATAAAATCCAAATTGTTTAGTTTTATGCGAATTGAATTATTTGAAAATGAAACTAGTCTCTAGGGTATGATATCTAGACTTTTAGAGTCCATGATACTACGGTGTAAGGTACACTTGTCCTTAGCAAACATATTGTATGCATCAGGTTCTGCGGGCCACCTACTTAACCTACATGGTATACGAGCTTTGTTTTTTAAGCCATACAAAATGCGAACTTTTTAGCCCAACCCTTTAACCAATGGGTAAAATAGAGAGTCTGGACCCCATAGGCTTTTTAAGCCCATTGTATTTTTTTTTGTGTTTTAAAGTTTACCGGGATCAAAGCAAACCTCAAGATTCAATGAGTGCTTACAGAGATATTTACAAATTATTCATCAACAAGGTCCTCACATCTACAACAAAAATTGAACCCACGTTCTTATGAAATATAAGTTCATTTCTTAACAACTGGACCAACTTTTGTTAGTAAATGTAATATCTGGAATTTTTAAACATATGATTAAGCCTGTATTAAGCACGTGTTAATCTTAGGATTAAGCTTATGATGGAGGAAATATAATTAGGCCTTGGAATCCATTGAAAGGAGGCTTAAAGGCTTGAGAAAGAGTTGAAATAGGCTGTTCTGGCCTTCGGCGCGACCCGCGTGAAGTGCGGCACGATCCGCGCCAGATGCATAAAACATGCCAATGCTGTCGGCCATCCCGCGCTAGTAGCGTGGGAAGAGCTCTAGAAAACCATGTTTTCTTCTGGAGTTCCACGCCAGTAGCGTGGACGTTCACGCCAATAGCGTGGGTTACCCGAGCCTGTGGCGCGACCAGCGTGGAGTTGGCGCGAGTAGCGTGGCTTGGCCGAGATCATGGCGCTAGTAGCGTGGGAACGGCGTGATCAGCGCGAGATCGGCGGAAATGTTTTATAAGAGGCCTTTTGGGCTGAGAGAGAGAGAGAAGAAAAAGGAAAGAAAGAGAAAGAGAGAGAAACCTCCATTGTTGATTTTGAGAGCTTCATATCTTCTCCATCTCTCATCTAAACACCTTAGACCCAACTGAGAAAGTGTTCAGAGCTTCGAGATCAGCTAGTGACTTAGCTTGATTCTCGAGAAAAGTCGGTCTACGGCGAGATCAGGATTCCAAAGGGAGTTTTTGGA
>PYAF01003347.1:196974-216550 GCA_007407185.1 Glycine tomentella | reverse complement strand
AGTGTTAGAGCCGTTATTAGGCTCGGACTCTGTAGAGTCTTATGCTCAGAGGACTGTTCTGAGGAGTTTAGAGCCTTGAATCATCATTACTGATGAAGTTTGATTTTGGCTCTAAGTCTGCATGGGCAGAGATAAAAGGTTGACTATTTGACTAGTCTGGACCTTAGAGCAGTTGACAAAGTTGCTCATGAGATGATATGGATGAGATTGACCGGTTGAAACTGGTAATAATGAGAAGTTGAGTTTGAGCTGTAATGCTCAGTGTGGATGGCTGGTGTTGAGTCTAGAGGGACTCTGAGGCCATTGTGATCTAAGATAGACCATTGAAAGGTCTACAGATAGGCTTATAGAGGATAGCCTGGGAAACCCTTGAGCATATGACTCGGGTTGATGGGAAGGACTGAGATTCCTTTCTCAGAGACAGCTGAGGACTGTCTGATGAGCTATGATTGTTTATGAGCCTGAATGGTCTGTGACATGTGTTTGTTTACCTTATTAGGACTTGACACGAGGTGTCAAAGGAGCAAACCATCATTCCAGAGGCTGGAAGTGCAGGCACGGCTTGCCAGTAAGCTCATCGTTATGGGGTTTTCCCTTATTTTGGTTTGGCATCCAAGTAGGGTGAAGATTGCATGCTATGTTTGAATTATATATATATATATATGTATATGCATGCAGCTGAAAGGAAGGCCTATGTGGCCTGTTATTTGATAATATATGTGTTGGAAGCCTGAAGGGCTTTAAGAACGGTGCTTAGAGTGGAACTCAGACCGTTCTAGAAAGATGAACCCTAGGATAGACACTGAGACAGTGTGAGGGTTATGAGACACCTGATATGTCAGGTGTGAGGCTGTGGGCCTTTTGAGGGAATGCAGATCATGAGATGGTCTGTGATGGAACCTAAAGGATACTGGATGAGTATCAGGCTAGTTGAGGTTCCCTAGCCAGAGGTAGAGTTTGAGGACTCCCTGGAATAGCTGAGATTCCTTGGGAGGTAACACTACTCTCCACTTAAGTCCTAAGGACAGAAGGAACTGTGGGAATGTTCCTCCTTAGGCAAAGATGTTCAAAGTCCTGAGTGGTTATTCTCAGGCCAGTGTTTATGAAAGACCTGGAGGTGATTGCCCTGTAAAGGAGGTTCTTTCCTAGGCCAGTGTATGTAAAAGCCCTGGAGGTGATTGCCCTATATGGATGTTCTTGCCCAGGCATGTGTTATGAAAGTCCTGGAGGGTTTTTCCAGGCCAGATGCTAGACAGATATGTTGTATCTCTAAGAGAGGGCTTCCCGAGGGGGGACTAGAGCCTAGGGCCTCTTAGATGAGCCATATCTGTATTCTCAAAGTCCTGAGTGGAGGGATCTCCTTAGGCAATGTTTGTATGGTTCAGAGTCCTGAGTGGAGGGATCTCCTCAGGCAATATTTGTGTGGTTCAGAGGCGGTGCCTCTCTTGTGTGAGAAGTGTCTAGGGGATGACACTTATGATAGGTACCTCTGTGAGATATCTGTGAGATATCTGTGAGATGGGCTATGAGAGCCTAGATGAGATATTGATGCCATGGTTATGGCTATTATCTCTGAGGGATGGCTATGAGAGCCATGACGAGGTGGAATACCTCTGATGCTGAGAGCATCCGGTTATGACCCAGAAAGCTGGGATGTGTGAAAGCTAGGATGTTGTCCTAGTCTTTGTATGTGTGAGCTAGGAGGATTTTCCTCAGCTCTGTTTATATGTGTTGTGTGTGCTTGGTGGTGAACCAGGGTTAGGGAGGATTTCCAGAACCCTGAGTTTACTGAGACGTTTGTCTCACCCTGTGTGGGGTTGTGGTTTTCAGGTGCTTCTTGAGGAGAGGAGCGACCTCAGGGCAGGAGGCCCTAGTGGATCTGAGAGGCTGGATGGGAGGCTGCAGTAGAAGACCAAAGCAGAGCTTCAAGAGTAGAAGCTGGTCTTAGAATCTCTGTGTAGTTTTAGGGTATGTGTATACCCATTTCCTGTACATATTATGATGTATGACCCAGCTGTGGTCTTGTTTTTGAGCATGTATATGTACAAATGGTTATGTTGTATGGTGTATGTTTCCTCCTGAATATCTCTGTTTTAGTTTTGTGTATCTGCCTATATAGTTGTTTATGTTTTAACTGGATCAGCAGGGGCTTGTTTTATGTTTCTCTGTTATGTGTTTTTATATTTCATGCATAATGTAATCAAGATAAACGATTCTATCGCTTCCGCACCGCGCTTAGTTAACGCTGATAGCGTGTTATGTATATCATTGATGAGAACATGCCGGAGACGTTCGGGGTGTTACAGTAAACTACTTTAGTCTAGTGTTGATTAAGTATTATTCTTTGCATGAAAGTTTATTGTTTAATTTGTTCTTGTTAGTATTGATTATTAAGAAAAAATATTTTAGTGTAATCATTGACTTATATTGAGAATTAAGAATATAATAAAATATATTTTACTAACTGTTAGAGTAGTACACTATATAATATAATAGTCTCATATCTTGTATATAATAGATTAGTTTTTGTACTTGTTAATATAAATATATTCCATGTGTGCTCATATTAGACACACAATTATTCAATCTCAAGTTGGTTTTAGAGCTTTTTGTTCTGGGAACTTTCGCTTCCGCTAAAACCCTAAGCCCACTACTTAGGTCTCCTTGACGTGTGTCTCTCCGGCTTGTTTCTGCCACCATCTCCGGATACACTGTTCACATCGCCAAAAATACTGTTCATGCTGCCGAAAACACTGTTCAGTTTTGTCTACTCCTTCCATATCTGCAAATTTTTTTTTATTTATTGCATTCATAATGGCAGCCTCATCTCCTGCTTCATCTTCTGTTGTTGATTTCACTGCTCTTGTTTCTCGTAATGACTCTCACGAGAATAGTGGACGTGGTCACGGCCGTTGTCGGGGCCAGCGCAGACATGGTGTGAGACCTCGTTGTAATCATTGTCAGCAACTTTGTCATTATGAGGAGCGTTGTTACATGAAGTATCCTCACATGCGACCCTCTCATGCTGCAAATGTAGCTCAGTCAAATACTGCTTCATCTGGTTCAGTCTCTCTCTCTCTCTCTCTCTCTCCTACAGACTATGCCACACTCCAGATTCTTCTCAGAAAGGCTTCTTCTCAACCTCCGCCACAACCTTAGCCTTCTGCTCTGGATACTGGCAATCATGTTGCTTGTGTTTCTCATTCTACATCACTTGGTCCTTGCATAATTGACTCAGGTGCTACCGATCACCTACGTGGTAATAAGGAACTCTTAACATCTCTTAGTTATTTTGATCATTTACCTTCCTTTACCTTTGCTGATGGCACTAAAGGCCTTTTCATGGGATTGGACAAGCTCGTCTGACCTCTTCTTTGACCTTGACATTTTTCTCTTACTTAATTTCTGTTAGTAAATTGGTCCTCTCCCTTACTTGCATCATTACCTTTTCTAACCACTCTATTTCTATGCAGGATCCGAGAACAGGGAAGACGATTGGAGTGGGCCGTGAGTCACGGGGTCTTTACTATCTGGTTGTGCCTCATTCTTCAGTGGCACACTGTCTCACAAAATCTCTAGAACTTATCCACAGTCATCTCAGTCATCCAAGTCTTTTCAAATTAAAGATGATGGTTCCTCTTTTATCCAGTATTTGGTCTTTAGATTGTCTGTAGTGTCAGCAAAGGAAGCACACACGTTCCTCCTTTGCCAGTCGAGTCAATAAACAAGCTGGTGCTCCCTTGTCTCTTATTCATTCAGATATTTGAGGTCCAAGTTGTACTTTGTTTGTTTTAGGTTTTCAGTGTTTTGTTACTTTTACTAATGATTATTCCCGATGTACCTCGATTTATTTAATGAAAATCCGTTATGATTTATTCTCCATTTATAAAAATTTTCCTATTGAGGTTCATACTCAATTTGGTTCCTTTATTTGTATTTTACGTAATGATAATGCTAAGGAATATGTTTCTCTTGACTTTTTTAATTTCTTGGCCTTAAGAGGTACTTTACATCAAACTACTTGTCCTCACACTCCATAACAAAATGGGGTAGTTGAACGTAAAAACAAACATCTTATTGAAACTTCTCGGACTCTTCTTATTCACATGCATGTTCCTCTTCACTTCTGGGCAGATGCAATACTCGTCTCTTGTTTTCTCATCAACTGCATGCCTTCCTCTGTGCTTAACAATGACATTACTTATAACTTGTTGTTTCCAGATGCTCCTCTTTATCCTCTATCCCCACATGTCTTTGGTTGTACTTGTTTTTTTCATGATCTCACTTCTGGTAAGGACAAGTTAACATCCAAAGCCTTTAGATGTATTTTTCTTAGTTATTCTCGTCTTTAAAAGGGTTATCGTTGTTATTCTCTTGATCTTAAGCGTTATATTGTTTCCACTAATGTCACTTTTCTTTATCAACAACCCTTTCATTCTATCCAATCTCAATTGTTACAAGTTGATTAGGTTCTTCTTATTCCTTTTCTTGACTTGTCTTTACCAGCTACAAGTGACTTTATCCCAGAAGGGCGACCTCTTGCCTTTATCCCTGAGGACTGCTCTTTTCTCACCTATCAGCTTCATCAGACTGTGCCCCTTGCAGACTTGCCCCTGGATGATTCATCACCTTCTCCTATCGACTCTTCCTCTTCAGCTCCTTCATCAGAAGCTCTTCCCATTGCCCTAAGAAAAGGTATACGTACTACTCATAACCCTTATCCTCTTTATACATTTTGAGCTATGATCGTCTTTCTATTCCTCATTTCACCTTTGTTTCTAGTCTTTCTTCTATTTCTGTTCCTAAGACCACAAGTGAAGCTCTTTCCCATCCAGGGTGGCGCCAAACGATGCTTAATGAGATGACCGCTCTTCATTCCAATGGCACTTGGGATCTTGCTTTTGCTTCTCTGAGGAAGTCTATAGGTTGTTGTCAGTGGATCTTTACTATCAAGGTTGGACCTGATGGCCATGTTGACCGTCTTAAGGCACGCTTAGTTGCCAAGGGTTTTACTCAGATTTTTGGCCTTGACTATAGTGACACATTCTCTCCTATTGCTAAGATGGCGTCTGTCCGAATGTTTCTTGCCTTCGCTGCTATTCATCACTGGCCACTATTTTAACTGGACATTAAAAATTCTTTTCTTCAGGTGATTTGCAGGAAGAGGTATACATGGAGCAACCGCCTGACCATGTTGCTTAGGGGGAGTCTAAGATGGTGTGTAAACTTCGCAAATCCTTATAAGGCCTTAAGCAATCTCCTCAGGCATGGTTCAGCCGTTTCACTTCTGCCGTTCAGGCTTTTGCTTAATCCATAGTGAGGTTGATCATGTTGTGTTTTATAGGCACACATCTCCTGATAAGTGCATCTATATGTTAGTCTATGTTGATGACATCATTCTTACTGGAAGTGATCAAGCTGAGATTGACCAATTAAAACAATATCTGTT
This sequence comes from Glycine tomentella, assembly GCA_007407185.1. NCBI lineage: Eukaryota > Viridiplantae > Streptophyta > Magnoliopsida > Fabales > Fabaceae > Glycine > Glycine tomentella. The sequence goes on along the minus strand of PYAF01003347.1, from coordinate 211,101 downwards.
AAGTCAATTTCAGATAAAGGGATCTTGGTAAGCTTCGTTACTTCTTAGGAATTGAGGTGGCACAGTCTAGACAGGGCATTTGCATTTGCCAGAGGAAATATGCCTTAGACATCTTAGAGGAGACTGGTATGTTGGGGTGTAAGCCAATTGATTCACATATGGATCCTAATATCAAATTATTGCCTGGACAAGGGGAGCCATTATCTGATCCTGGACGTTATCAGAGGTTGATTGGGAAGCTTAATTACCTTACTGTGACTAGGCCAGAAATCTCTTTTGTTGTTAGTCTTGCTAGTCAGTTCCTTGCCTCCCCTTGTGATTCTCATTAGGATTCTCATGTACATCAAAGGAGAACCAGGGAAAGGCTTATTATATTCAGATCAGAGACATACATAAATTTGTGGTTACCCAGATGTCGATTGGGCAGTTTCACCCTCACATAGGTGCTCTACTTCAGGTTTTTGTATCTTCTTTGGAGGAAACCTAATTTCTTGGAAGAGTAAGAAACAAACTATTGTCGCATGATCTAGTGCAGAGGCTGAGTAACGTGCAATGAGAGTTGCTACCTGTGAGCTAATCTGGTTAAAATAGTTGATTAGAGAGCTCCATCTCTGTGAACAAAAATAGCCCATGACACTCATTTGTGACAATCAAGTTGCGCTGCATATATCATCTAATCCTATGTTTCGTGAAAGAACCAAGCATACAGAAATTGATTGTCACCTCATTCAAGAAAAGATTCAGTCAGGAGAAATCAAAATGGCATTTGTCAACTCCAATGATCAACTTGTGGATGTCTTCACTAAAGCTCTTAGAGGTCCTCGGGTTGAATATATTTATAACAAGCTGAGTGCTCACAATATATATGCATCAACTTGAGGGGGAGTGTTAGAGTAGTACAATATATAATGTAATAGTCCCACATCTTATATATGATAAATTAGTTTTTGTACTTGTTAATATAAATATATTCTCTGTGTGCTCATATTAGACACATAATTATTTAATCTCAAGTCTAACAATATATGATGTGGTGATCACATACATAAATTTTCTACATTAATAGAATTATTTATTAATATGATAACTTATACTATTAGTATTCATAATTTTTATGTTAATAATTTAATTTTTGTTAAACAAGTTCTATATCAAAATCAAATTAAAAGGAAAAAAATTGTTAGTACGTAAATTAACTTTTTTTTTTATAAAGATAGTACAAAAAAAAAAGATAACAATTAAGATTTTATAGTGCAACATTTTCTATGTTTTTAGATTTTAGATTTTTAAGTTTAATTTCTTTATTTTAAAATTTTATTTTGTGGATGTGGACTAGCTCATTTAGCCCGTATGCTAAACGTGTGATTGCGGATTGGGATAAGCTTCCTACACCATAATATTTTCTAATACACTATTTGACAAATAGTGGATTTCCTAAAATGCCTTTTAAATGTTAGGTTTTATTTTGAGTTTCTTTCTTTTTTGTTTTCTTCTTATGCACCTTCACCGTTCTGCTTTTTCCGCTCCCCTCATTAGATTGCTTCTTCTGCTCTACCACACCGCACCGCATTGTTGAGGTCCTTCGTGGTATTCATTGTCTTTCGTGGTGGTCGTGTTTTGCGTTTCGTGGCGGCCCTGGTGAGTGTTTCCCTTTTGAAGAGGTTTGGTTGGTCGTGGTGGTCGTCTGTCTTCTGTAAAACGGCCCTGAGGAGTATACGAATTCGATAATCCGTAAGAAGAAGATGGACTTCATATGAATTAGGCAATCCGTATGAAGCTTACAGATTATACAAGCAATGAGCTTCATACAAATTGGGCAATCCGTATGAGGCTTATGGATTACACAATTTGTAAGCCTCATACGGATTGCCCAATTCGTATGTGTATTTTTTTTTAAAAAAATATTTTTAAATTAATTAAATTAAAAATAATTACGTAATGAAAAAAATATTATGTGAATGTCTATATGGTTTTTGATGTATTTTTTTACATTTCTTAAGTCCATAAATGTTTATTGACATGAGTTTTTGGACATTTTGGATTAAGAATTTTCTTTGTCTTTTATAAACAATTTGTATAGGATGATTTGTTGATTTACATGAAATGAATACCAGTTATACCTTTGTTTGGTTAGAACTGAATTTGTAAGATATGTATGTGTGTCAATCAAAGTTGTTGAAGCTATTTATAATAAGGAACCTATGTATGATTTGGAATGGTTGAGTGTTTTTGTTGCTTGGGTTTGGTTTGAAGTCATAGAGTGATGTGTAAACAAATGACATACAGATAATGGTTAAGACTAGAGGACTGCGTCATGTAACACCCCGTATGCATCCGGTGTATTAACATATTGTCATATCAGAATAGCGCAACAAATATCATATATCATAAAAATGGAAGTTTCAAACAAAATGACATCATCAAGTGTCATTAACAACATCAACTATACATTATATACCTATGTGGTGAATTCTTGTAATATATAAAGAATATTTTTCTCAAAACTGTACAAATATCCCTTAGGGTACAAAATACATGCATAATAAAAAATTTGAGCCAACATGCTCAACACTCTATGTGTAAGGTTATCAAAGAACTATCCCTACTCAGGTCTCTTGCCTTGGGATTTATCAGCTACTCCGGGATCATCACCTACAAACATGAGCCCCAACAGGGGTGAGATAATAATCTCAGTAAACTCAGGGTCCTTGGAGGTCTTTCCTCCCCCTGGTTCACTTCCATAAATATAACACATGATTATTACATCAAAGTAACAATATATATATATATATACATATACATTTCTCTATGCACAAATCACATGGTCTGAGAGATCATCTATCCAAGAGATACATTCTCTCAAGACTCCATCCAATGCCTAAGGAATTTGCATCCATCTACATGAACACATTCCTCATCAAGACTTTCTATCGAATGCTTGAGGAAGATCATCTTTTGAAGGGCACTCATTCACTCAGGTCTTTCACACACACACTTCCTGAGGAAGATCATCTAGTGAAGGGCTCTCCATTCACTCAGGACTTTTATCCACTGCCTGAGGAAGATCATCCAGTGAAGGACTCTCCATTCACTCAGGTCTTAGATGGATATCTATGGTACTTCCCAGGGAAGATTGATAACACGTTTCGACATGCACCAAAACAATTTTACTAAGCTAATTCTGTAGAATAGGATTGACCTAGGTCGACTCAGAGACACTTATCAATATGGTTCTAGCTTCAATTCACTAATAATAGAGAGGGGGATTTTATCAAACAATTTGTGTGCGTAAGGAAAACTTGCAAAAACGTAAACTAAAATTAAAGAACAGTGCATAAATTAACAAGATTATCAACAAGTGAGTAAAACAGATTAGAGAAGCATCAATCCAATTCACCAAACCAAGCAATTTGAATCATCATCATTCTCATAAATTTATCCTATCATGAACATTCATTCAATCTCATGAGAAGTTGTTCAATCGAATTAACCCCTAATTTAATTGAAACCACAACCCTAATTGAAATATCATCCAATTATTCTGTGATTAATATTCGAAATTAGGCATGAATCCATAACCTAATCCGCTTTCAATCCTAAATGCATTCATAATCATGAAAAATAGAATAACAATTGAAGAAGAAGATGAACATTCAAGTAGAATTCGAAATACTAAACCAGAACTCCAATTCTCCTTGTGCTTAGGTTAGTTTCTTGGATTGATTGGTGATTTAGCCTTCCATGATCATTATCAATGAAAGCCCCATGGATTGAGTGCACGAAAATGGAAGAACAGAAAAACGAAAATGAAGAACAAGGAAGAACAGTGGAGAGAAAATGAGAGCAAGGATTTTGATCCTAAAAACCTAAAAGAGAGAAATGTAAAACTGTTTTATTAAAATGAAAAGTGTGCCCCAAGTTTCACTAAAGTCACTAATATATGTAGTGACTGAGTTCTGAAAATAAAATGGGCCACAAACAAGCCCAACAATCTAATTATTTGCTATTTACAACAATGTAAGTCAAATTCGCAGCCCAAAATTATAAGTGCAGATGCGCTAACTTCAAAACTTAAAATGACCCTCTAAATGATAGAATTTGCCTTGGGCCATTTCTAGCAAACTTGTAGATCTTTTTGTTATCTTTCCTGGACTCCTAGAACGCTCCATTCGGAGATTGGTAGCACCCTATAGGTCCTGCACAAGTCAGATACGTCAAGTGAGCAAAAATCCGAAAATACGCAACAATTAGCAATTAAGCCCACTTACTTGCCTAGGCCAAAAACTGAATTAGAATAGGAAAATAAAGGTCCGAGAGAGGTCAAATAAGCTAAGAAGGATAGAAAAATACTCAACTAAAAGCACTATCAAAATACCCCATACTTAAACTTTTGCACTCCTGGACAAAACTAAAAGAAAGACTAAGAGAAAAATTCAAACTAAAGTAAATCAAAAATTTAAAGAAAGGGTGTGAACAAGGCACACATATTTTTCAATGGATCATAACAATGCACAAAAGTGAGAGAGATGAAAGATGAAAGAATAATATTGAGGTAACAAACAATCCATGAAAACATGATCACAAAGCACAAAGTGAAAAAGTAGTCAAGTTTAGAATCAACAATGCACCAAGGTGATAGAATTCTCTCAAAGGGTGGCACTCAACCTCACATGATGTGTATGACTTGTATTTACACTCAAACACCACTTGCAACTAGCAAATCCAAGCATTGACAAACCTCTCATTCATTCAACTTGAAATACACATGCATCAAAAGTTCAAAAGGACTTTATTAGCTTGTAATGAATGGCTTAGGGAAAGGTGGATAATAAAAGGATATTTAGGCTAAAGTTTAAGAGAAAAGAGGGACAATGGGGAGCAAGCCAACAAGATAAAAGAAGGGTAGAAGCAAGGTGAAATTTAAAAGAATTTACAAGGATGAAAATGAACTATAACAACTTTTATTGCATATATTTTTTTCTTTGCTTGAACTTTTTTTTTTCTTTGCTTATACACAATTTTTTCTACTTTTCTTCTTTTTCTTCTTTTCTTTGAACTTTTGCTATTTGAACTCTTTCTTTTCTCTTTTTCTTTTCTTTTCTTTCAAAACAAAACAAAAAACAAACACCTCACACTTGTTTGAAACCCACTCCCAAAACAATTCCAAAGCCCATTTTCTCCCTAAAGCTAGGGTAACATGGTTTTCCAACAGTTTTTAGTTTTTAATGAGCTAAACAAGAAAGAAAACGCTAAAGGCTCAAAGAGGGTGACAATGAATATCAACACAAGGATAAGCTTATTTGGCTAGTGGCTAAAAGAAAGAAGGCCTAAATCATTTCAATCAAAGCATATGCAACAAGGAATGTCAAAAGAGGCAAGGCAAAACATAGAGTAATCTAGCACAAGGGTGAAATCACACATGAAGGAGCATATCCACAAAGGCTCAAAAACTCACAAGGCAAAATTCTACCACACATGGTTCATCTTAAATTCTATTTCTCAAGCCTACTTATCACTTCAACAATTGCAACAATGATTCACATCAAGTATGAAACCTCTCAATTCAACCAACTTTTTAACATTTCTCCCAATTTATGCAAATTAGAAATCCTATGAAAAACATGAAAAAGTGCCTAAATTCAATAAAAACAGCAACAAACAGCAACAAACAGAAACAACAGAAACAGACAACAAAAACACACAGACTCAAAAACTAAAACAGACAAACAGAATATATACAGACAGATAAACAGAAAATAGAAAACAACAGACATTGTCAAACAGACGGACAGATAAATAGAAAACAGAAAACAACCAGAATTTTAAAAATTTTAAGGATCCTTCACCCCCCCACTTGAAATGCACATTGTCCTCAATGTAAGCATGCAAAGAAATGCAACAAAGAGACAACAAATAAAAGAAGGGAAAAGGAAACTCCCAAATGTCATTCAAGACACATCTTCACACAAAATTGGTAGGATCAAAGAGATGTCCTCCACAAGCTCTTCCTCCACTTGAGGGCTTTCATGAAATGCTTTGAGTTGGTGACCATTGACCTTGAAGACTTTGCCGGTAGCTTCATTTTTAATCTTAACTGCACCATGGGGAAAAAATTAGTAATAACAAAAGGTCCATCCCATCTAGATCGAAGTTTACCGGAAATAAGCTTAAGGCGAGAATTAAACAATAACACTTTTTGGCCACTATGAAACTCCTTTCGAAGAATCCTAGAGTCATTGAATTTCTTCACTTTCTCCTTATAAATCTTGGAGTTCTCATAGGCTTCCATACGAATCTCCTCAAGCTCTTGCAACTGAAGCTTCCTTTGCATACCGGCTTCATCAAATGCCATGTTACAACTCTTTACCGCCCAATAAGCACGGTGCTCAATCTCCACCGGAAGGTGGCATGCCTTACCGAAAACCACCCTATAGGGAGACATCCCCAAAGGTGTGCGGTAAGCGGTCCTATGAGCCCATAAAGCATCCTCAAGAAGCTTGCTCCAATCTTTCCTGTTTGGTTGCACCACCTTCTGTAACACTTGCTTAATCTCTCTATTAAAAACCTCTGCTTGCCCATTAGTTTGGGGATGATAAGCTGTAGCAACTCTATGCACAACCCCATACTTCTGAAGCAAGGATGAGAATGACCGGTTACAGAAATTGCTCCCTTGGTCACTGATAATGTTGGATCTCACAAAATCCACAACAACTTTAGAATCATTAGTTATGGTGGCCTTAGCCTCAACCCATCTAGAAACATAATCAACAGCAAGCAAAATATATGAAAAGCCATGAGAAACAGGAAATGGACCCAAAAAATCAATACCCCAGACATAAAAAATCTCACAAAAAATAATGGGTTGCTGAGGCATCTCATGTCTATGTGTAATTATGCCTTCTGCTCTCTGACACTGCTCACAAGTGGTGGTAAAGTGATGAGCATCTGCTCACAAGTGGTGGTAAAGTGATGAGCATCTCTAAACAAGGTGGACCAAAAGAATCCACAGTCTAATACCCTCCTAGCGGTCCTCTGAGGGCCAAAATGACCTCCGATAGGTGTGCTACGACAAAACTGAAGAATAGACTGAATTTCATGGTCAGGCACACACCTTCGGATCAATTGGTCACTACCAAACCTCCACAAATAAGGATCATTCCAAACATAATATTTAGCATCACTCTTAAGTTTAGCTATTTGGGACCTAGATGCATGAGGTGGAACAACAGATGCAACAAGGAAATTAACAATGTCAGCAAACCAAGGTGTGACATGCGATGAATGCAAATGCATCAAGTGCTCATCAGGAAAATTATCACGAATGGGAAGGGACTTAAGAGGTCCTTCAATCCTGCTCAAGTGATCAGCAACCAAGTTTTCTGCACCACTTCTATCCTTAATCTCAATGTCAAATTCCTGAAGAAGAAGCATCCACCTGATCAATCTCGGTTTAGCATCAGGCTTCTTCAACAGGTATTTCAAAGCTGCATGGTCAGTAAAGACAGTGATATGGGAGCAAAGCAAGTAGGATCTAAATTTATCTAGAGCAAAAACAATAGCCAAAAGCTCCTTCTCAGTGGTGGTGTAGTTAACTTGGGCTGCATCCAAGGTGCGTGAAGCATAAGCAATGACATGAGATAGTTTACCAACTTTTTGGGACAACACAGCCCCAAGTGCATAATTAGAGGCATCACACATGAGCTCAAAGGGAAGCTCCCAATTTGGCGGCTGCATGATGGGAGATGTAGTCAGCTTCCTCCTCAATCCTTCAAATGCCTCTTTGCAAGGCTGGTCAAATGTAAAGTCTACGTCCTTTTGGAGAAGCTTGGACAATGGCAATGTAATTTTACTGAAATCCTGAATGAATCTCCTATAAAAACCAGCATGTCCAAGAAAAGAACGTACTTCCTGCACAGAAGCGGGGTAAGGCAAAGAGGTAATCACTTCAATTTTGTCCTTATCAACCTCAATACCTCTACTAGAGACCAAATGTCCTAGCACTATACCCTCATGCACCATGAAATGACATTTCTCAAAGTTAAGAACAAGGTTAGTACTAATACATTGGTCAAGCACTCTAGAGAGACTATCCAAACATGCATCAAAAGAGGAACCATACACAGTGAAATCATCCATAAACACCTCCATGCAACTCTCTAATAAATCAGAAAAGATGCTTACCATGCACCTTTGAAAGGTGCCAGGTGCGTTGCATAGGCCAAAAGGCATCCGGGTGTAAGCAAATGTGCCAAATGGACAGGTGAATGTGGTCTTATGTTGATCCTCTGGTGCAATGTTGATTTGCATGTAACCAGAAAAACCATCAAGAAAGCAATAATGTGATTTACCTGCCAACCTCTCTAAAACTTGATCAATGAAAGACAGAGGGAAATGGTCCTTGCGAGTGGCCTGGTTGAGCCTCCTGTAATCAATGCAAACTCCCCAACTGTTGGCCACTCTAGTCGAAATCAACTCATCATCTTGATTCTTCACAACTGTGAGACCCGACTTCTTAGGAACCACTTGGACAGGTTAAACCCAAGTGCTATCAGAGATGGGATAGATGATCCCTGCAACTAGTAGCTTCATCACTTCCTTCTTCACCACATCAAGAATAGTGGGATTCAGCCTCCTCTGGGGTTGCCTCACTAGTCTAGAATCATCCTCAAAAAGTATCCGATGCATGCAGATGGAAGGATTAATTCCAGGAAGATCAGCAAGTGTCCATCCAATGACCTTTTTGTGGCCCCTCAAGAGATGCATCAACTTCTCTTCATGCTCTAGTGGCAGACTACTAGATATGATAACTGGAAGCTTCTGAGCATCATCTAAATATGCATACTTGAGGTGCTCAGGTAGTGACTTCAACTCCAAGGAAGGGGGCTGAATAGTGGAAGGTAAGGGAAGACTAGAAGCTGAGGAAAGTGGGATAGTAGGCTCAAAACTTGTATCTGCACCTGGAACACAATCTGAGGAAAGTGCGGAGGAAATTTCTTCACAAATGCTACACACAGCAGCGGAATCATCATAGGTACAATTATAAGAACCAAGATCAAAGTCAGAAAAGTCAGAAGAAAGATCAGAAAAATCAGAAATATCTACACTATCTACTGCAGCATCAATGATATCAAGGAGAAAAACAAAATGCTCCTCTACAGGATGTCTCATAGCCTCGAAAATGTTGAACTGAACAATGTCATCACCAAACTCCATAGAAACAGTTCCTGCATACACATCAATTTTGGTCCTTGCTGTCATCAAGAAAGGTCTCCCTAGGATCAATGTGGGACCATGGCTGGAAGACTCATTCTCCATATCCAAAATGTAAAAATCTGCTGGGAAGATCAGATTATTGACCCGCACCAGCACATCTTCAATAAGTCCAAGTGGAAGTACAACACTCTTGTTAGCTAAGTGGATGACAACACTAGTGGGTTTCATCTCCCGAAGGTGTAGTGCTCTATAAACTGATGTGGGCATGACATTAATGGAGGCTCCAAGATCACACAAGGCATCTGCAAAAGTAATATCTCCAATGGTGCATGGGACACTGAAAGTGCCAGGATCCTTGCACTTCTGTGGCAAGGTGGATAGTGGGATGGCATCAACAGTTTTGCCTTGTATCAATGCGGAAACATTTCTGCCCATCTTCACTTGCTCATTTCCCTTAAGCTTCCTCTTGTGGGTGCATACATCCTTCAAAAACTTTGCATATTTTGGAATCTGTTTGATGGCATCCAAAAGAGGAATGTTGACTTCCACCCTCCTGAAAGTCTCAAGCAGATCAAAATCAAGCTCCACTACTTTCTTTGCAGGAATGGCTCTAGAAGGAAAAGGTAAGGGAATCTATTTTTTGGTGCAGAATCTGTTTTCGCACCATTATCAGCTTTTTTACTAGCACCAGCATCAATTCTAGCACCAGCATCTGGAAATTCTGTGCCACTCCTCAAGGTAATAACACTCACATTTTTAGGATTAACAACTGGTTGTGCTGGAAGGTTACTAGAACCCTGCTGCTGCATCTGGTTGACAGTTGTAGTTAACTGTCCAATCTGAGTTTGCAGGTCCTGGATGGTGGCACTGACATTTTGCTGAAACTGAAGATTGTTGGTGGCCATTTGCTTCATTAAATCCTCCAAGGAAGGTCAAGAACTAGACTGCACAGGTTGTGTAGGTGTAGGTGCAGGTGTAGGTGCAGGTGTAGGTTGTTGGAACTGTGGTTGTTGTCTAAAAGGAGGAGGTTGGTATTTAGTAGTGGCAGGCTGGAAGGGCTGTTGTGGAGGTCTAAAGGGCTGCTGTTGTTGTGGACCAGGGCCATACCACAAATTTGGATGATCTCTCCAACCAGGATTATAAGTGTTGGAGTAAGGATTATACTGCTGTTGAGGTCTAAATGACTGGCCAGGTTGCATGGCAGAAACTTCAGCAGGTTGTTCTGTCTCTTGGAGAGTGGGGCATGCATCTGTGGGATGATCAGGGGCACAACAGATACCACAAAGCCTTGGTTGATTGGCTGCCATCACATTCTGTTGTTGCCCAATAGCAAGCTGCCTCACAAGGGATGCTAACTCAGTCAATTTGTTCTCCAATCTTTGGTTATCAGCAACCATAGAGACAGAAGCTTCATTGGCAGCCATCACCTTAGTTGTTGAAATTCTAGCACCAAATTGTTGATAGTTGGCTGCCATGTTAGAAATCAACTGCCTTGCAGCAAGAGGGGTCTTGTCCATCAGAGCGCCTCCACTAGCTGCATCTATCATACTCATATCCATTAACATCAATCCTTCATAAAAATATTGAATCAGTAATTGCTCACTGATTTGATGGTGAGGACAGGTAGCACATAGCTTATTGAATCTTTCCCAATACCCATACAAAGATTCTCCAGGGAACTTCCTTATGCCACAAATTTCCTTCCGGATGGATGCTGTTCTAGAGGCAGGGAAGAATTTCTTCAGGAATCTTCTCTTCATGTCTGTCCAAGTGGTGATAGGATCTGGTTGAAGGTACAACCAATCCTTAGCAACACCATCCAGAGAGAAAGGGAATGCCTTCATCTTAACATAATCCTCATGGACATCATGTGGTCGCATGGTGGAACACACCACATGAAACTCTTGAAGGTGTTTATGTGGATCCTCACCAGCAAGTCCATGAAACTTAGGAAGCAAATGGATTAATCCAGATTTCAGCTCATAACTGACCTCAGTCTCAGGGTATTGAATACACCAAGGTTGGTAAACAACATTTGGTGTAGCTAACTCCTTAAGAGTTAGGTTGTTATCAGCCATGATATCAAGATGTGTAGAAGTAGAAGGAGTAGAAGCAGATTCAGAATCAAAGTCAGAAGATACTACACTACTGTCTAAAACTACACTATCAAAGTCATCTAACCTAGGGTTATGTCTGTTTAATCTGTGAAATGTCATATCTATCTCAGGATCAAATGAATGTAATTCACTTGATGTGGACCTAGTCATACACAGTTCAGCTCATAAGGAACAATAAACACAGACAGCATAGAAATATCAAACAGCTATGCTACCAGGACACTACCAACTATATATGCTGAAATGAAATAGAAATTGGAAAACTGCCCTAAAATTTTTTGAAAAAATCTAAAAAAACAACAGTGAATGTCTAAAAATGATGATTGATTTTTGTGATTTTTTTGGTGATTTTTAAAAATCATGAAATTTGAAAATTGCCTAAAAAATGGTCTAAACGATGGAATTTGGCGATTTAGACCCCTGGTGAACATGTTACTTCATAACAGGTTCAACTTGATGTACGAATTTTCCGCACCTTCTGGTAAAATTTCAGCCAATTCCGAGATAGTTTGCTGTGAAATTACCAGAATGCCCTTACGGTAATTGTAAAAACTGGTCCAAAACCCCTACTTAGAGTTCGAATTTGCCAATTTAAACCCACAACCAATCCCTTAAGGAGTTGCTTTTGTTTAAAATGGGGGATAAACCTTGGGAAACAAATTGGAACTCAAACTGCACAAGTTGGAAAAATTTTGGGACAGCAAAATGACACTACAAAAACAACTACACTACACTACTTTCTCCCTATTACTACTCTGTTTTTTTTGCTCTGTTTTTCCACTGTTTTCTCTGTTTTTTGACAGCACACATAAACTACATCATTCATACTTCATAATGCACAGCAGCAACAATGCAAATACGCGACAAAATGCAATTATGCAACAGAATGTCAATATGCAGTGAATGTATGCAAATGATTGATTTTTTTTTATATATATAACTACTACTATGAACTATTTACAACAAATTAAAGCTAGCACACAATAAACCGTGTCCCCGGCAACGGTGCCAGTTTTGATAACACGTTTTGTCGACACGCAACAAAACAATTTTACTAACCTAATTCTGTAGAATTGGATTAACCTAGGTCGACTCAGAGACACTTATCAATATGGTTCTAGCTTCAATTCACTAATAATAGAGAGGAGGATTTTATCAAACAGTTTGTGTGCGTAAGGAAAACTTGCAAAAACGTAAACTAAAATTAAAGAACAGTGCAGAAATTAACAAGATTATCAACAAGTGAGTAAAACAGATTAGAGAAGCATCAATCCAATTCACCAAACCAAGCAATTCGAATCATCATCATTCTCAGAAATTTATCCTATCATGAACATTCATTCAATCTCATGAGAAGTTGTTCAATCGAATTAACCCCTAATTTAATTGAAACCACAACCCTAATTGAAATATCATCCAATTATTCTGTGATTAATATTCGAAATTAGGCATGAATCCATAACCTAATCCGCTTTCAATCCTAAATGCACTCATAATCATGAAAAACAGAATAGCAATTGAAGAAGAAGATGAACATTCAAGTAGAATTCGAAATACTAAACCAGAACTCCAATTCTCCTTGTGCTTAGGCTAGTTCCTTGGATTGATTGGTGATTTAGCCTTCCATGATCATTATCAATGAAAGCCCCATGGATTGAGTGCACGAAAATGGAAGAACAGAAAAACGAAAATGAAGAACAAGGAAGAACAGTAGAGAGAAAATGAGAGCAAGGGTTTTGATCCTAAAAACCTAAAAGAGAGAAATGTAAAACTGTTTTATTAAAATGAAAAGTGTGCCCCAAGTTTCACTAAAGTCACTAATATATGTAGTGACTGAGTTCTGAAAATAAAATGGGCCACAAACAAGCCCAACAATCTAATTATTTGCTATTTACAACCATGTAAGTCAAATTCGCAGCCCAAAATTACAAGTGCAGAGGCGCTAACTTCAAAGCTTAAAATGACCCTCTAAATGATAGAATTTGCCTTGGGCTATTTCTAGTAAAGTTGTAGATCTTTTCGTTATCTTTCTAGGGAATCCTAGAACGCTCCATTCGAAGATTGGTATCACCCTATAGGTCCTGCACAAGTCAGATATGTCAAGTGAGCAAAAATCCAAAAATAAGCAACAATTAGCAATTAAGCCCACTTACTTGCCTAGGCCAAAAACTGAATTAGAATAGGAAAATAAATGTCCAAGAGAGGTCAAATAAGCTAAGAAGGATAGAAAAATACTCAACTAAAAGCACTCTATCAAAGATCATCCTCTAAGGGCACTCATTCCAAGGGAGTCCATAGAAACCTATTCTACTGGCCAGAGAATCTCACAATCACATAACATTTATTTTATTATCAATACAAAAACATAACACTATCACAGTGTTTAGTTTATCATCAACCACAAAATACTATCATAGTGTTCATCTCATCATAAGGTACATGCTGTCAATAAAACCATACCACACAAATAAGGAAATCACTCCAAAGAACAGTGAGCTTACCTGCTCTTAGTGCTATACCGGCTTTCCCGGCTTCGTGGTCACTACCACTAGCAGTGTAAATCTCATGCCCTACACCAGGGATGCAAACAAACAATTAATTGTTGAATTGAGGGGGAGCAACTTGAAGAATCAAGCAATGATCAAGAGTTGGAAGTTTTGGCTTTCAACATGACTCAAGAATGAGGACTGAAGCTTGTGATTAAAATGTAAAAGGAAAAGAAAGCATTATGATGATCCAAGTATTGATTGCATATCATTCATTCATCATACAAGCATTGCATCATTTAGATCTTAAG
>PYAF01003347.1:171986-188486 GCA_007407185.1 Glycine tomentella | reverse complement strand
CTATTGTAAATTTTAGTTCTTACAAGATTATTACAAGTCTCTCTTTATCAACCCTAGATAAAGTTCAGAGATCTAAAACCCTATTAGATCCTTAGAGACCAAACCCAGCTGAGAACACTACCCAGCAACACTTAGAGAAACACTATCTCTAAAATACAAGCAAGAACCCCACTTTCAATAGAAAATCAAATACAAGATTCAACAGAGCATTACAAACACAAAGAGTAAGGAAAGAAAGCACCTGATGATCCAAAGGATAATATGCATAAGAATGAATATACCAGGTTGAATGCAAGCACTAAATTCAGAACAAGCCTTTCCTTAAACTTTGACAAGAAAATCTTGCTTTACTCAATCATAAAGACCCATATTGGTTTTGATGGAAGCAAGAACTTAAGAACCCAAAAAATCACTTTGTGAAAGCTTAGAATGCCTTTAGAATGCTCAGAATTCGAAAAACTCAAGTTGTGAAATAAGCTGAGCAAGGATTCAATTTATAGAAAGATTTGTAACCACCTGTAATCGATTAAATGCGCTCCTGTAATCGATTATTTTGCATATGTAATCGATTACACACGCTCATGTAATCGATTAAAGTGTTCATAAACATTCTGGGCAGCATTAACGAGCAATTTAATCGATTGTCCTGACGTGTAATCGATTACTCCAGGCACTATGTAAAATGAGTTTGTACTAAGTAATCGATTATAATAATTGGTAATCGATTATACCAGGCATTCTGTAAAACATGTTTGTACTATGTAATCGATTATAATGAATGGTAATCGATTAAGACAGGCATCATGCAAAACATGTAATGAACTAAGTAATCGATTACAATAAATGGTAATCGATTATACCAGCGTGGTGCTATTTTCTGCATGAGTAATGTAATCGATTACGACTTAGTAGTAATCGATTAAAAAGGTCATAAAGGCAAATTATTTCCATTCTAAGTTAAGATAATCGATTAATCCGATAGTGTAATCGATTAAACCGTTCTTGATAATTTTCCAGAAAGCTTCAAGAACAAAATAATCGATTCTTTGCTTGTTTTAATCGATTAAATAAGTGCAATGCTATTTTTCCAAAAACACTTAGCTTATTTCATGATTCAAAACAATTACTTAATGCCTTTGTTATTTAAACCTAAATGCTTATGAATGGTATGAATGCAATGACTTGGATCATCAGAAACTTCCTTCCTTTCACATTTAATCACAAGTTTTTCTTCAAATCTTCAAACATGTTGAAAGCCCAAAACATTTCCAAGCCTTTTGATGAACAAGGTTTTGTCAACATTGCCCCTTGTGAAAGATTGTTCAAGCAAAAATTTGCTTAACCTTTCATACCATTGTCTGGGAGCTTGTTTCAAACCATAAAGTGTCTTTTTCAAGTTTAAAAACATAGTTTGGATGTTTAAAATCAGTAAAACCAGGAGGTTGTTCAACATATATGTCCTCCTCAATGTATCCATTTAAAAAATCACTTTTAACATCCATTTGAAACAGTTTGAAATTCATGAGACATGCATATGCAAGTAATAACCTGATTGCTTCCAATCTTGCAACTAGAGCAAAAGTTTCTTCGTAGTCTATGCCTTCTTCTTGGTTATAGCCTTTAGCAACCAATCTGGCTTTATTTCTAACTATGATTCCACTTTCATCAAGTTTATTTCTGAAAACTCATTTTGTGCCAATGGGTTTAAGAGAAGATGGTCTAGGAACAAGTTCCCAAACTTCATTCCTCTTAAACTGATTAAGCTCATCATGCATTGCATGCATCCAATGTTCATCATTTAAGGCTTGATCAATGTTCTTAGGTTTAATTTGTGAAACAAAAGTCATATCACAACATAGGTTCTTTAATGAGGATCTAGTAGATACTCCCTTTGAAACTTCACCTATAATGTTATCAAGTGATAAGTCTCTTGTTGTTCTCCAATTTTTAGGCACTTGAACAGGGGTTGTAGTTTTTGCTTCAGCACTTGATTCCTCTTCTTTAGTCAACGATTTGTCCAATTGAATGAATTCTTCCATCTGACCTGCATCTACATCATTCTCTTTTTCCTCCTTAAAGGGATTAGTTTCATCACAAATCACATGTACAGATTCTTCCATGCACATAGTTCTTTTATTGCATACTCTATAAGCCTTGCTGTGTAATGAATATCCAAGGAAAATTACTTCATCTGCCTTAGCATCAAATTTTCCAAGTGATTTTTTCCCATTGTTCAATACAAAACACTTGCTACCAAATACTCTTAAATGAGAAATGTTGGGCTTTCTACCTTTGTATAGCTCATAAGGAGTTTTCTTTAAAATAGGCCTTATAAGTAATCTATTCAAAGTGTAGCATACAGTGCTTACAGCATCAGCCCAAAAATATTTAGGCAAATTTGACTCATTAAGAAGTGTTCTAGCTCCTTCCTCAAGAGATCTATTTTTCCTCTCCACAACACCATTTTGTTGGGGTGTTCTTGGAGCTGAAAAATTGTGATTAATCCCATTCTTTTCACAGATTTTTTCAAAATGTTCATTTTAGAATTCACCACCATGATCACTTCTTATAGAGACAATCTTACAACCTTTCTCATTTTGAGTAAGCTTAGCCATTTTTCTAAATGCAAGGAAAGCATCACTTTTGGATTTCAAAAAAAGAGTCCAAGTGTATCTAGAGTAATCATCCACAATTACAAGTCCATAATAATTGCCACCTAAACTCATTATTCTAGAAGGACCAAACAAATCAATGTGAAGAAGTTCAAGTGGCCTAGAGGTGGAAACAATGTTTTTACTTTGAAAAGAGTTCTTTGTTTGTTTCCCCTTTTGACAAGCATCACAAAGTTTGTCCTTCTCAAACTTGAGTTTGCGTAACCCAATTACTAAATCTTTTCTTATGAGCTTGTTCATATGATGCATGTTTATGTGACTTGCTCTTATATGCCATAGCCAAGATTCATCAACCTTGCTTATGAGACAAGAAGTTTTATGAAAGAGTGCATGATCCATTGAAAGTACATATATGTTACCTTTCCTTTTATCTATATGCAGAATTTCATCACTTTTCCCCATCAGAAATTATGCAGCATTCTTTGTTGAAATTAACTTTGAAGCCTTTGTCACACAGCTGACTAATGCTCATAAGTTGTGCTTTAAACCATCTACATACAGAACATTTTGATCTTTGTTTTAAAGCTATTACCAATATTTCCTTCTCCAATAATTTTTCCTTTATTGTTATCTCCATAGGTGACATATCCTCCTTCCTTAAGTGTTAGATTTGTAAGTAGGGACATGTCTCCTGTCATGTGTCTAGAGCATCCACTCTCAAGGTACCAGGTTGAGGATCAAGCTCTTAGACACACCTGCAAAAATCAAATCAGAATTCAAGGGAAGGTACCCAATTGAAGTTGGGTCCATCGGGGTTAGCATTTATCTTTCTTTTAGGAATCCAAATGCAATCACCATTAGGCACATAGAATCTCCTAGCATAGCATTTAAATGATGTGTGCCCCTTTTCCATACAATAGTTACAAGTGACATATTTTGAAGGTTTTCCAAATCCAGAACTTTGATTGATCCTTGAGTTCTTATGCCACTTTTGATTCTTCTGTTTTTGGAGGTACAAAAACTATTTTTCCAAATGATTTTGAGCCATGTTTATACCCCAAACCAGAAGTATCTCTAGCATACTTTTGCACACTTAACATTTCAACCAAGTTGCATTTTCCCTTGTAAAACTTTCTCAAGAGATCAATTAAGTTACTGTTTTTGGCTAAAAGCAACATATACTTTTCTCCTTGACTTTGTTTGTAATAATCAAAATCCTTTTGAAGTATGTTATACTTATCAACATTGCTAGAGGAAGAAGCACACACACATCCATTCAATTTGTAACTTGAAATAAGTTTTTCATTTTCTTCTTTCAAGTTGCAAATCTCATTTTGCAATTCAGTTATTTTAGCAATATGCCATCTAAGATTTCCTCTGAGCTTGTTATTGGATTTTGCAAGCTTTTGGGCTTCCTCATGCATTTCTTGAAAAGCATGAATAGCTTGATCAAGTTTAGAATTTACCTCATCTCCATCACTTAGCAAATCATCATCATCTTTATTGATGGTGGAGGTGAGACACATGTTAGCTTCTTCATGTTCAGTAGAAGATTTCTGAAGTGGTTGATTCATTATCTTCCCATGCTATGTAAGCTCTTTTGGCTTTCCCCTCCTTTTTCATCTTGCTCTCTCCTTGTTGTTTCCTCAAATAGATTGAACACTCAGATTTGATATGGCCTGGCTTGCCACATTCAAAGCATGTAAAATTGTTGTCAATCTTCTTGTTGATGTTGTTGTTGCTGTTGCTGTTCTTGCTGGCTTTATTGAACTTTTTGTTCTTGTTCTTTTTCAAAAACTTGCTGAATTTTCTGACAACTAAGTTCACATTGTCTTCATAATCCTCATCACTAGTTTCCTCTTCTTTTTCAGCTTTCAAGGTTGCAGCTTTCAATGCAATGCGTCTGTTTTTCTTTTCCGCATCTTCACTACATGTTAGTTGAGACATTTCAAGTTCATATTCAAGAAGCTTACCAAACAATGCAGCCATAGAGATCTTTGATAGATCCTTAGACTCCCTGATTGTTGTCACCTTTGGTTGCCAAGGTCTTGTCAAACGCTTCAATATCTTAATGTTCAGTTCTTCTGTGTCAAAGACCTTTCCAAGACCCAAAAGATGATTTACAATATGAGTAAATTTGGTCTGCAATTGAGAAATGCTTTCATTGGTGTTCATCTTGATCATTTCGTACTCATGGATCAAAGCATGCTTCCTTGATCTTCTAACTTCCTCAGTTCCTTCATGAGTTATTTCCAGCATCTCCCACATTTCTTTAGCACTGTTACATCTCACAGTCCTAAAAAATTCATCAGAGGAAAGTGCAGAGGTGATCATATTTTTGGCTTTAAAATTATACTGTGCAGCCCTTTGTTCAGCTTCAGTCATCTCATCCCACTCTTTGGGAATCAATTCATTTGCAATAGTTTTCTTTGGAATAAAAGGACCCTTCACTATTGCATTCCATGCTCCTAGGTCATTTGATTGAATAAAGATTTTCATTCTATTTTTCCAAAAACTGAAGTGTTCCCCTTCAAACATAGGAGGTCTGTTTAAAGAAGCACCCTCCTTAAAGGTTATTTGTGAAGTATTCATTTTTCTTTTTAAAAAAAAGGATGATCTTGAGTAACTTTCAAGAACCAGCTCTTGATGCCAATTGAAAATGATAGGAATACTTCAATACAACCAAGAGGGGGGTGAATTGGTTGAACCTTGGTATTTAAAAATTTTACTATCAAAGTTTCCATAGGATCTTTATCACTTAAAAAAAACTTTTGAAATCAAGAATCTTTATATTCAATCAAATTCCTCTGTCAAGAAAATCAATAGACAAATGGAAAGCTTACTATGCAAAGAATATGATTCACAATTCAAAGCAATATTGAGATGATGAGAAGAGAATAAAGATTAGCCACAATTTATACTGGTTCACTTCAAAAACTATGAAGCTACATCCAGTTTCTTCCACTCAACTCTAGAATGGAGTTCCACTATTGCAAATATATGTTCTTACAAGTTATTACAAAGCCTCTCTTTATCAACCCTAGATAAAGTTCAAAAATCTAAAACACTATTAGATTCTTAGAGATAACCCACTGAGAACACTACTCAGCAAACCCCCAGAGAAACTCTATCTCTAGCTAATAAGCAAGAAACCCATTTACAATAGACAAATCACTACAAAAATTAAAAACAAATTTACAACTTCAAAGATTAAGGAAAGAAGTCACCTGATGATCCAATGAACAATATGCATATGAATGATTCACCAGGTTGAAGAAAGATTTACAGACTTAGAACATCCCTTTCCTCAAGCTTTGAAATCAAATTTTGCTTCACTCAATCAATCAATAAACCATATGGTTTTTGGTGAAGGCAAGAACTTTGTGAACCCAGAAAAATCACTAATAGAATGTTAAGAACTCTTATGAATGCTCTGAATTCGAATTTCTCAAGTTCTTCACTCAGCACAGCAAAGGGTTCTATTTATAACATACTTCTAACTGAAAATAATCGATTATATACGCTTCTGTAATCGATTATTTAGCATATGTAATCGATTAATTCAAGAATGTAATCAATTAAAATGTTTAAGATTTGTTCTGGGTTTGAGCTATGAACATAATAATCGATTATCCTGTCACGTAATCGATTAAAACAGAAAGCTCTTCATTTTCAAATGCGCTATGTAATCGATTACTGTTTCTGGTAATCGATTAAATCAGCAAAGCATGTTTGACACAGGCATAGTATATAATCGATTACAACCTTCTGTAATCGATTAAGACAGAGAGTTTAATATCTTAATTTTAGCCTAGGTAATCGATTAATCCGATATGTAATTGATTACATTGTTCTTAGAAAGTTTTCCATAAGGCACAAAGAACAAAATAATTGATTCCTGTCTATCTGTAATCGATTAAAACAACATAACCTTGTTTTTCCAAAAACTTGGTTTTAAACTTGCCTTAATTATCAATTGCTTTTGTATTAACACACAATCTAACAATCCTAAGTGAATGATATGCACACTGGATCATCAGAGATAGCTTCTTCCCTTTACAACAATCACAAATTGATTTCCAAGGCTTCAAGGCATGTTGAAAGCACATAACATCTGAGCTTGATTCTTTGTTCATCTTCAAGTGACTCCTTTTGAATCAATAGAGTTATGGGTTTTGAAACAAGATCAATGTAACTCAGAATATCTTTTCTCAGGCTGTGAAAGCTTTTGTAAGTAATGGGTATTTCGCAAAATCAAGTTCTGTCCAAAACAAAAGACTCAACAACTTTTTATAGAAAATAGTTGTAAACTGAATGTAATCGATTAAATCGCCAAAGTAATCGATTAAATTAACTCATGTAATCGATTAATATTCCATATAATTGATTAAAGTGTTCTTATCTCAATTTGGAAAAGTTTTACGAACGAAGTAATCGATTAAACCAGTCATGCTTAGTTTTGAAACAAGCCTATGTAATCGATTACGATTGAGTGGCAATCGATTAAAGCAGTCATGCATGTTTTGTGTTTTTGTGTTGTGTAATCGATTACCATTTGCCTGTAATCAGTTAAAGTGTTCATCATGGTTTTGTAATAGATTACACTAGTTGGTAATCGATTAAATCAGTGCACAATGAGATTTTCCAAAACTTAACCATGAGAAAAATGCTTCTTTATGCAAACATGAAAACCTTTATGCTTTTATCAAATCATATATGCTTGTTAATGATTGTGTTTATGCAATGCAAGGGATCATAAGATGAGGCTCTTAAACAACTCAACAAATTACATATGCCTTCAAGTGAATGGCTTGTAAAAAGCTATAACTTCAAAGAGCTTCCTGATCTTGATCCACTTCAAGCTCCCCCTGTGTTTAACAACGCCAGCACATGTTGTGGTAAATTTGCTTCATTTTATTATTTATGCATTATTACACATATTATTTGGGTAATACATTGTTCATAATTAAATATGTGCTTATTTCAGGTTGTGTGCCAACAGCTAGCTGAGGGCTTGAAACATATGATCGATATGAGGATGGTTACAGAGGGCACATATGCATACTCTACGACGGAGCAACTGTTGCATCTAGCTTGTGGTGTCATTGACTACGACATTGTCTATACTCAAGCTAGACAGCCAAGAGATACATAGAGGAGGCATTCGGGTGGGCGAGGTTGAAGACGATTAGCACAGATTTATGTAATGGAAATCGTATTCAACATTATTGTAGTATTGTTTTGACAACACCAAAAATTATGCAGCTTTATAATTAAATATTGATGAATATATCAAATTAAACAACACTTTAAGGTTTCAAAAATTTCTACACATCTCCTAAATCAACATTGTATACTTTCTTCAAACTTGTATAATTATTGGCATTGTGCTCCTTCAAAGTTAGAATAATATTCTTTGGTTTCACCATCAACCTTGTCATATCAGCAACAATGGTCTTCTCCTCCTCAGTTATCCACCACTTAGCCAAAGCATGATTATGATTGTCACATATTAGCTTCATCATCCACCCTTGACCTCCCAGCACTGGTTTGCCTCGTAGCTTAAACGAACAATCACATTTTGTAGTACTAGTCGTTGAAGGTGTAAAACCTTTTTTCCGTTCTCTATACTTTCCACTACTTTCACAACCAATTAAAACAAATGATGTCCTTCCTATCTATCCAGTTGACATGTCACTCCTCATTATGATAGCTACAAAATCATTATTATATGCAACAGTACGAGCCCATTTCAATACGTCATCACGTGATTGGAACACCTACAAAAATGGATAATACATCTTTAACCTTCATAATTCATTCATTTAATAACTTTAACTAAATTCAAAATCATATAAATATCTCAGGCGTATTGAAGGTTGCAGAACAATCAACTAAACAATTATTATTTTCAAACACATCTGGGTCCGCTCCAACGTCTTCATTCATATTAACTTCTTCAAACATAATATTGTCATACATCCACTCATCGTTGTCCATCTTAGCAAATTAAAACTAAATTTAATCATTAACAATAAAATTATGCATAATAAGAATATTTACCAACATTAAATTCATAACATAAAACAAATTGAAAAAAAATTATTGTCAACATCTATATTACAAAATCAAACTAAATTGAATAAAGTTTTCATTACATAAATAATAAAATATTTTAACAAAAATTTCAAATTTCAATAATAAATTTAAATAAACAATCAAAAAAATAACTTATTGTATTTGGTCCACCAAAAATACAACATTTATCCATTTTATGACTTATAATTTTTATGTTTAAAACTAATTTTAATAAAATATATTAATTTTAAAAAAAATGTTTTTTAACATACAGATTGAGTAATCTGTATGAACCATACAAATTACTTGATCTGTAAGGACCTTACGGATTAATCAATTTGTATATTTCTTACGGATTAGATAATTTGTATGGTTTATACGGATTATAGAATCTATAAGGACCATATAGATTAGGCAATCAACATGTTTCTTACAAATTAGGTAATCCGTATGATTCATAAGGATTAACTAATCTGTATGTCCGTAAGAAGCATATAGATTCTCTAATCTGTATGGTCCTTATGGATTCGATAATTCGTATGAATTATACGGATTACTTAATCCGTAAGCTTTTTACGAATCGCACAACACATAGGATTTTCTAATCCGTATAATCCATACAAATTATCGAATTCGTCAGGCAAAAAAAAAATTACCTCATCATAGCAACGACGGAGTCCGATGAACCCAACCACTGAATGAAAGCGTCAACCACCACCCAAATCTACCCCTTGCAACACAAAACCATCAATGCACAACTTTTTCGAACAACTCAGCACCACCAAATCGCAAAACCAAACGTAGGAATGATTGATGCAACCACCACACATCAAAATAAAAGAAGAAACACACAAGGACATCTATGGAATTTCAAAAATTATAATGGTGTATTAGAAAAGCTAATGGTGTATGAAGCACATCCCTTGCGGACTTGCTAAAACAGGCCCATTAGAATTGAGGGTTTCACGGGACAAGGGTTTTTTTGGATAGGTAAATAAAAAACATGACATTGAATGACTTAGGCACAACAACAAAACCTTGTGAGATATTAATATTGAAGAGACAATGTTGTTATTATTATTATTATTATTATTATTATTATTATTATTATTATTATTATTATCATTATTTTGTCGCCTCTGTTAGCTCTGAGGTTGTTGCTTGGCCAATGGTAAACGAGTCATAATGTCATTTTTCATTATTAACGTAGGCTTATGACAATTCGACACTAATATGCATTTTTCTTATAGTGCAGAAGATAGCTTCTCGTATTTCCTTAGAAATACAACATACTCACTCCTCACCATGAGAATCAAAATCAAGCAAAACAAGGGAATACTATTTTCATAATAATAAATCTCACACTCCCAATTTCACATTCAACAAAAAATAGAGTTCTTTAACCTTAAATTAAATAAGAACATTAAAAGTGCTTCATGAATATGACTTCAAAATAAATGTGCAATTTATGAAATTGATTACTTAAGAATAAGTAATATTATATTTTCTATTACCTCTGTCTCATAATAAATTAATAATTGTTGGGTAAGAAAAAAAATTATTCTAAAATTATTATTTTAACTTTTCAATGTAACATTAGGTGTTATTTTTTCACTTGTATTCTTTATAATATTAATAAAATGAGCTACAAAATAAATAAATACATTATGATAAGATTAATTTTGTAAAATTATTATTCTCTTTTATCTTTTTAGTAGTATTTCTTGGTTTTATGTAAAACAACCTAGTATAATTCCATAAATGCTTTTCTGAAATATGCTATCATAATTCTGAAAATGTATTTTCTAAATGCATGTTGTTTTCCATTATTGCATTTCCAGAATTATGTTAGCATATTTCCAAAAATAGAAATTATAATTCCAAAAAAGATTTTCCATAACGATTATTTTTTTTTGTATCTTACGGATTCAGCTACCCAAAAATATATGCAAATTGAAAGAAAAAATATCCACTTTGTTGAAAATATATGTGAACCACACCTTCTGTACCTCAAGAGTGCGTCAATGAAGGAGAAACGAAGAAGTACATAGAAAGGAAGTTATAATAAGGGAAGGGAAATTTGGGGATATTTAAAATTTAGGCATGCAAGTAGCAAAATAGGGGGTGCATGAAGAAAAAACTCACCATATAATAATGGTCATGGTGTGGTAGATTTTACATGACTGGCCATGGTGGATGTCATTCATATGTTGTCCAAGGCAAAACTTGTAATATGGCAAAAAGTGCCCCAAGAAAAAAATGTTAAATCCAATTGACTCGGCCCATTTTCTTGACATAAACTATGCGCCATGACTCCACGAGTGTTTGGAATCCCAAATACAAGTGAAGCATATAAAAAGGGGTGGCATGTCAAATATTTAGTTCTTTTCTAGACGGAGTGTACAAGTGTGCATATGTGTGTTGTTTTTTTTTTCTTTTACCAAAATGGATTAAAAACAAAAACTAATCACCATAATGAGTTAGGTCAAGAAAATATTTATCAAAATGGATATTTTTGTCACATAGAAAGTAGGAGAAGCCATCTTCAAAACATATTGTGCTTTTTGTTTGTCATGTAGTTGGAGATGTCACCCTCGTATGCTCCATGTTGTCTGATATTTAGTGTTGACCAAGCTAATGCAAGATACCTATAAAATATACTGTTGATCTTTATTTCAATTTTTATTTAAAATTATGAAATATAAGTAAAAAATGAAGAGTATATTATAATTACAAAGTTAAAAATGAAACACAATTATATATTGAAAGAAAAATAATAATTCAAACACTATTACAGTTGTAATCTTAATTTTCCTTTATTTTTAAAATATATATGCTTTTTAAAATAATGTATTTTACCACAAGAATCTAACTTAGTTGGTTGAGTAGGATGTGAGTTATTGTAAATCTTTTGATGTGCTTCTTACTAATAAAAAAAAAATAATGGTATTTTAGATAAAACAATATTATAACTAAATGAATCTTCTGTATTATATCACAAATATATAATATAAATAAATTGAAGCCTAAAAAACATGTTGTTGGGATACTTGAAAGAATTTGTGTGCAAATGAATTTAAAAAATTGAGGTTTAAATGATTTTTCTGTATCAAAAAGATATTTTTATTTATTTTTTTAAAGCCAAAACTTCCGTTCAATATTAGTTGACAATAACATATACAATCGAGCACCAGGATTTTTTTATCTATCATGATTTATAGTATATTATAACAATATTAAAATACATATTTTTATTACTTCATTATTCGTTACCAAAAGAAATAAAAATACATACTCATATTATTTCATTCTTTGTTACTAACAATACATAATCCTTTTCTTCATAATTAATTATACATTTATACTTATTATAAGTAGCCTCATCAATATAACACAAACATGATTGATTGGGATAAAAATAAATTACTGTTAAGTCAATAATTTAATTTTATAGGTATCTTGCATGCATGATCGACGTTAAATTGAGTGAAAGTATAACATAAATTTAATCATTTAACAGGAATATTTAGCATTGGTGAAATATACGACAATATGGAGCATGCTAAGGTGGCACATCCTACATGACAACCAAAAAACACAATATGTCACCTAGGATGACATTTTCTAATTCCTATATGTTAAAAATTACTTATTTTAATAAATATTATCTTGACTAACCGACTATAATAATTAGTTCTTTTTTTAACCCATTTTGATATAAAAAAAATGTATGTGTTTGTTATATATTTGTAGCAAATCTTTAACTTCATTCCATGAATCGCCATCCGCCACTAACAATTGTATGTCTTGTGTCGTGGTTGTATGTGTGTATGCAGGTACATAACTATCGATTCTCTAAGATTTATGGGCGAAGAAAAACATACTCCTGATCTAATTCAACATACAAGGAAGGTGTTTGGGTATGTGAATTGAATTTTTCTTGAATTGTTGAACAACAGGGCAAGTGATATATCTATATCCAATTCAGGAGTGCACTTGCACCCTCTTTTAAAGTTTTTTTTTTTAATTGACTCAATGGGATAGGATAAAATAAGATAATTATACTTTTTTATTGTAATTTGTTATTTGTTAAGATATGATAATGTAATCATATCTCATCTTATTTTGAATATGTGTTCCTTCATTATTGTTTAGTTTAAATCTCATGATAAATGTGATTTATTGGAGATATAACTTGCTGGAAAATATGATAATAAAATTATCATTTTTTTTATTTTTATTATTATTAAATGTTTGTATTTATAAAAAAAAAATAGATTATGATAATGTGAAAAAGATTAGAAAAATAGTTTATTCTTTGGAGTGATTCACGTACGAGTTATTTTGTGTTATTAATATTCTGTATGAATTTAAATGAATTACAATTTATGGAATGAAGTTAAAAACTGTGGTTGTGCTTTAATGGATTTTAGAAAACTTCACAAAATCGACATTAAAAAAGGAACATGGTAAAATTAAATAGCCTAGGAATTTTGTAAGTCACTAAGATATTTTATAAATTAAGATTTAAACTTTTAGTGAGATGGATAGTGATATGAAAATTTGTGGTTGCTGATAAAAGGTTACATGCATTAATGTTCGGCTTGCACGCACGCGCACACACACACATGTATATATATGGTTAGATTTAGTTTATCTATTACCTATCTGAACTATGTTACATACATGAATATATTTTAAAGTTTTGTAAATGATTTAAACCCTTTTATGTTTTAACTAGTTAGCATATTAAGTTGAAAAAGCTCAAATGTTGTGTTGTTGGGGTAATAAGTCTCTTTGAGTTGAGACCAGTAAAACCTATATTATTTTTGGAATGGTAATGATATAAGAGGAAAAATTTGTTATGTCTCTCTTTCGCTTTTTCTCCTCTCACTTCTCTTTCAAATCTTCTAAACCACCTTCTTCTTCTTTTAATCCTTCTCAATCAGAACAATCTTTAACCAAATCTAATCGAAATATTTTCAAAGAAAAAGTCTCTTTTGAAGATATTAATCAAGATATGGATGATTGGAAAATTTCCAAGGTTCCAGAAAATGAACTTTACAAACCAAACAAAAAGTATTATTGAAAATATGATTTCATAATCCAGAGCGTCGAAACAAACATATGTCTTAAATCTAAGTTTGAAGAAATCAAACTCCTTTCAAAAAGTTTGCTAAAAATGCATAAACAAAAATACAACTTCTTGTACATAAGATGTGTACAAGTTGCTGCAAAACCTGTAGGTATAAAAGGATTGAACACCTCAGTTCTCTTATGCCTAAGAGATTCGCGCCATAATCAATTTACGGATTTCATTCTAGGCACAGTAGAAACCAGCCATAGCAATGGACCAATCTACTTCAATTGTTATCCTGACTAGATTGTCACTCTTGAGGATGCAAACATTTTGGACGTCTTAACTTTAGATGTTCAACTTTATGGTTTAGATATGAAAGTTGGATCCATTCCGGTAATTATCATATATCGAGTTCAATACAAGGTAATGAACTCTTGCATGTCTAGGGTTCTTAAACCCAAAAAAATTGGAGAAACAACTATGTTTCTCACTAATACAACCAAAGCTAAGGTTGTAATACCCAAAACCATTAAATGGGAAACATCAATTTCCCTCAAACATATGGCATAGGCAAAGTTGCTCCGGCTAAAGCACAAATCACACTAGGCTTTGAAAGCATCAAACATATGAATCTAGTAGGGTTGAAATTAGTTTCAACAGATCTAATTCTTTTAACACTGCTAGATCATCCTTGTTCAGAGATTCCAGATTTGAACTGTTTGGGCCTATTCTCTCGAGAAAATCCTTCTCTACTATTCCAAGTGGAAATAGTATAATCAAACTTCAAGGGGTAGAAACCTCATCTTTGATTCCTCAATCAATTTATTAGCAAAAAAATGAAGAAGAGTCAAGATCTATTCCCTCTCCAACTTTTTCATCTATGCAAGACTATGAAGTTATCCATGATTACTCCAGCCAACATAGATTATGAAGCCCTTAAGTTAGATTTCGACTCTTAGGAAATGACTCCTAAAAGAGTGGTTTCTTAACAATTACAAGGATAATAGTAAAGATTAAATTAGGGAAGAATATTATTCTTTTTCTAAATCTTGTTAAAACAAATATCTTTTTCTTTGATTGGTTTAAATCTTATACAATTTACCATGACATAGATCATCCTTTCAAAGAACCAAACACTATTAGTCTTATCACTAAATATGATCTTAAGGACGGACAAATAGTAAAATCTAAATTTCCTTCGTCAACCAAGTTTATCCTTCTTAATGTTAGGGATCAAAACATAATTCAATCTTTGTCTCACCTTTTAAGTCTAATGATGAGTTTGAATCCATTTCT
Organism: Glycine tomentella; assembly: GCA_007407185.1. Taxonomy (NCBI): domain Eukaryota; kingdom Viridiplantae; phylum Streptophyta; class Magnoliopsida; order Fabales; family Fabaceae; genus Glycine; species Glycine tomentella. The sequence continues at coordinate 173,420 of PYAF01003347.1, read as the reverse complement.
CCCAAAGCTAAAAAAAATCTTATGGAACAATCCAATTATACAAAAAAATATCTCCAAACCACAAGAGAAAAATCCAGTTCTATGATAGAAACTAGCACATCTTCTCCAAAAACAATTCAACCTCAATCTTCAACCCTTTTAGGATGAATGAAAAGCTTAAAAAAGAGTTTTCCAAATTAAAAGCTTTTAATCAACCTAGCCAAGATTAAGATGAGTTTAAACAAAGAGTAGAAGAATTAACTTCCTTGGTTATTCAAGAAACTCCTCAAACTTCTGCATCTCAGGAAGCTCATTCCAAACCAACTCTTACTAGGGAAAAATCAAGGCATGAAGCCCAAAAGGACAAAGAAAAGGAAATCAATGTCCTTAACCAAACTGAGTCAGAAATTGGGAACTCTGACTTTGAAAAATCTATCCAGATTAATCCCATTAGATGTTAGCCAAGTTGGAAACAACCATCTAAGTTGTATTACAATAGGGCAATCGCTCCTGATCTTTTCATTGAAGAAAATGACCATACTAAATCCTTCAATGCAAACCACATCTATGAATGGAATAGAGATGGAAAAATAGAATATCAAATCTTTAACATTCTCCAACAAATATCTATGGTTACAACAACCTACGACACAATCCTTAATTGTACAGGAGCAGTTATTGTAAACGTTTTAGTTTCCAGTTTTACTAGACAACTAAAAGGATGGTGGGATAATTACTTGTCTAAATAGGTCAAGACTACCTGAAAATGATAAGAATACTTCAACACAACCAAGAGGGGGGGTGAATTGGTTGAACCTTGTCCAATTAAAATTTAAAATCATAGTATTACCACATGATCTTTATCACTTTCAATATTATTTCAAAACCAAGAATCAATATTCAATCAAATTCCTTTTCCAAGAAGAATAGAAAACAGAGTATAATTTTCTGTGCAATGAAATTGATTCACAAACAAAGCAATTAAGAGATTAACAGGTGAGAAGAAAGATTAGTCTCAGATTTTTATACTGGTTCACCTCAAACCCTATGAGGCTACATCCAGTTCTTCTACTCAACACTAGAGTAGAGTTCCACTATTGTAAAAATATCCTTACAAGCCTCTCTTCATCAACCCTAGATGAAGTTCAGAGATCCAAAACCCTATTAGATCCTTAGAGACCAAAACCCACACTAAGAACACTACTCAGCTGTCTTTTAGAGAAACACTATCTCACACGTGCAAGAAACTCAATTACAATAGACTAATCCTTACAAATATTCAAAGAACAATTTACACCATCAAAGAATAAGGAAAGCTATCACCTGATAATCCAAGAATGAATGCACAATGAATGATTCTCAGGTTGAAAGACAGATTACAATCACATATGCAGTCCTTTCCTTATGCTTTGAATGAATGAAGCTTCACCTTCTTGAATCAAAAACCCATATGAG
>PYAF01003347.1:149308-163317 GCA_007407185.1 Glycine tomentella | reverse complement strand
TGCAGCTGAGAGATGCTTTCATTGGAATTCATCTTGAACATTTCGTACTCATGGATCAAAGCATGCTTCCTTGATCTTCTAACTTCCTCAGTTCCTTCATGAGTAATTTCCAGCATCTCCCACATCTCTTTTGCACTTGTGCATCTCACAGTCCTGAAAAATTCATCAGAGGAAAGTGCAGAGGTGATCATATTTTTAGTTTTAAAATCATATTGGACTACTCTTTGTTCAGCCTCAGTCATCTCATACCATTCTTTGGGAATCAACTCATTTGCAACAGTTTTCTTTGGAATAAAGGGACCCTTCTCAATAGCATTCCATGCTCCTGGGTCATTTGATTGAATAAAGATCTTCATTCTATTTTTCCAAAAACTGAAGTGTTCCCCTTCAAACATTGGTGGTCTGTTTAAAGAGGCACCCTCCTTAAAGGTTATTTGAGAAGTATTCATGTTTCTTTTTGAAAAGAAAAAGTGATCTTAAATATCTTATAAGAACCAGCTCTGATGCCAATTGAAAATGATAAGAATACTTCAACACAACCAAGAGGGGGGTGAATTGGTTGAACCTTGTCCAATTAAAATTTAAAATCAGAGTATTACCACAGGATCTTTATCACTTTCAATATTATTTCAAAACCAAGAATCAATATTCAATCAAATTCCTTTTCCAAGAAGAATAGAAAACAGAGTATAATTTTCTGTGCAATGAAATTGATTCACAAACAAAGCAATTACGATTAACAGGTGAGAAGAAAGAATAGTCTCAGATTTTTATACTGGTTCACCTCAAACCCTATGAGGCTACATCCAGTTCTTCTACTCAACACTAGAATAGAGTTCCACTATTGTAAAAATATCCTTACAAGAAAATTTACAAGCCTCTCTTCATCAACCCTAGATGAAGTTCAGAGATCCAAAACCCTATTAGATTCTTAGAGACCAAAACCCACACTGAGAACACTACTCAGCTATCTTTTAGAGAAACACTATCTCACACGTGCAAGAAACTCAATTACAATGGACTAATCCTTACAAATATTCAAAGAACAATTTACACCATCAAAGAATAAGGAAAGCTATCACCTGATAATCCAAGAATGAATGCACAATGAATGATTCTCAGGTTGAAAGACAGATTACAATCACATATGCAATCCTTTCCTTATGCTTTGAATGAATGAAGCTTCACCTTCTTAAATCAAAAACCCATATGAGATTTTGTGAAGCTAAGTATGTTTAGAACTCAGAGAAACTCACTAATGAAAGCTCAGAATGTTTGTGAAAGCCCAGAATACGAAAAATCAAAAGTTGCAAACTTCAGAGAAGTGAGTTCTATTTATAACAGATTTTTAACTGAAAATAATCGATTAAACACGCTCCTGTAATCGATTATTTACCATTTGTAATCGATTAAATCAAGACTGTAATCAATTAAAATGCTCCTAATAATTTCTAGGTTTGGGCTATGAACAATATAATCGATTATTCCGTGAAGTAATCGATTAAACCAGTCAGTCATGCATTCTAAATGAGCTTAGTAATTGATTAATACGATATGTAATCGATTAAGACAGTGAGCTATGTTTTTTCCTAAGTCTATATGCATAGGCTTGTAATCGATTACCAACTCTATGTAATTGATTAAGACAGAGAGTTCCATTTTACATAAAAGGCCTTAGTAATCAATTAAACTGATATGTAATCGATTACAATGATCATGATTTGTTTTCTAAAGGCACGAAGAACAAAATAATCGATTCCAGTATATGTGTAATTGATTACTTCAGTAAAACTTTGTTTTTCCAAAAACTTAACCTTTTAAATGCCTTAGTTATATACTGCCTTTGATTAAACCTTTTAATCTAATGATCCTAAATGAATGATTAATGCATGATGTGCACAATTGGATTATCAGATCATATACTTCCTTTTACAATTAATCAAATTGGTATTCAATGCTTTCCATCGAACTTTGCCTTTGAGCATGTTGAAAGCACAAAACTTTTGAGCCTTTGATTCTTGTTCATTGATGCTTGGCTTCTCTTGAATCAACACTACCATCCAAAATGTTTTCAAAATTAAAAATGATGGCACTGTTTTAATCCAAGACGAAAAACCAATCTCTGACTCTATTAACCAGTTAATCTTCACCATAGTACAACATTTCATAGGAGATCCAACCTTGTGGATGGATAAATCTACTGAACTCCATTCTAATCTTAGGTGTAAAACTTTAGTTGACTTTAGGTGGTATAAGGATACCTTTCTCTCTAGAGTTTTTACATGTGAAGATAGTCAATAACCCTTATAGAAAGAAAAAATCCTTGTCGGTCGTCCTAAATCTCTTGGGGATAAGGTTAGAGATAGATCCAAAGCCAACACCCAAACAACAAAATCCCTTAGAGGCAATTAAGTTATGGACAACTTATTGCTTTTATTCAGAAAGTAGCCTTGAAAATTTGCCAAGATGATAAAATCTTGTATTAGCTTGCCAAGGAGAAGGCTCAAAATCCCAAAGATTTGGGTAATTTTTGTGAACACTTTGGTCTCCCGTGCTCTAGGCTTAGGAAACCTAGAAAACATATTCATAATCCTAATCATCAAAAACCCAAAAAATTTGTCTATTGTTACCATCAATCTGGAACTCCACCTAGGAAACTTAGGAGAGAATTCCAGTCTAAAATGTTAGAGTCAAGGGAGCTCAAGAAGATCAAGAAGCTGAGTCTCTTAGGCAGTAAAGTATTTGGGCTTTTTACATGCTAATTCAATTGATTGATAGTTGTAATTTTTGTATGTCTAAGATGAGACTTCCTACGATCCATTGCATGAAACTCATTCATGTTTTCATAAAAGCATAAGTTTTGTGAAAAAACCTTTCTGAAACATAAAGTCTTCATGATTGCATAAAAAGCGAAGTGTTCCATGTTTAAGTTTTGGAAAAACAATTTATCATTGGTAATCGATTACCAACAAATGGTAATCTATTATTTAAGTTTTGAAGAACACTTTAATCAATTACAAGAGTATGATAATCGATTACACTACACAAAATCACAAAATAGTCTTCCTGTGATAATCGATCAAGATATGGTGGTAATCGATTACTTGGCGCGTTTTGAAACAAAGACTTCCTGTGATAATTGATTACATTGCAAAATAATCGATTACATTGCTCATAAATCTTTTCCAGAAAGTTCAAGAACACTTTAATCGATTACATAAGTGAATTTAATCGATTACATTAGTGAATTAATCAATTACTAATAGTTACAACAGTTTTCTATAAATAGTTGTTGGGTGTTATGAAAAGACACAACAAATTATCAAAGTATTTTCATAAGCTTTCTGGAGAAAGAAAAGATTCAAAGTGCTAGTCTGAGTTAGTCCCTCAAATCCTCAAGCTTCAAGATTTCTAAAGAGGATTTCTTTTTGGGAAAAGTTTCAAAAGAGGATTTTGGAAGGAAAGTTCTTAAGTAGTTTTCTTTCACCATTGATTCAAGTCTGGTAATCTTTTGCATACATCAGTAGTGGATCATCAGGTGATTTCTTTCCATACAACTTATTTGTAAATTCTTTTTGAATTTATTTTTGTGTAACTATAACAATAGTTTTTCTTAAGGCTTTTCTAGAATAGATGTTTCTAGATGTAAGAGTAGAAATAGGTTTTCTCTATATCTTGATCATAGAGAATCTATGTGAGTTAGATATCTCGTTCTTGATCTAGGTGTGATTAAGAGTGGTTGTAAGGGCTTGTAAGAAATAGATTGTTATTAGTGGAACTCTGACTTGTTGGTTAGAAAAACTGGATGTAGCTTCTCTAGGTTGATAAGTGAACCAATATAAATCTTTGTATTGACTACTTCATCTTTATCTTTTCTTGTGGTTATAAGTTGTCATTCTTTGGTGCAGCATTTCACAATCAATAGAAAAAGTTTTTGATTGCATTCTTTAAGGTTGGTGTTTGATTGGTTGAAAGCTTTCATGGACTGTTTTGTGATACGATCTTTTTAGCTCTAATTGTTTAAGAATTTTGAATTACTCAAGATCAACTAATTCACCCCCCTTTTGGTTCTTGTGTGTTGTTCATACTGTTTTCATAAACCTCCTTTTGATAAGGTAAAAATTCCTAAGAAACCTATAGTCTATTGGACCTGCGGTAAACCTGACCATAAAAGTCAGTATTGTATGTTAAAAAGGAAACTTAGGAATCTTAATCTTGAACCATCTATTGAAAAATAGATTAACCAACTCCCTGTTGAATCCTCTTCTGATGAAGAATCTAATAAGAGTCTTCAGATTATCAATCTTTTGATAATTTGAGTCAAATCCAGGAAGATGACCTATCTTCGGGTGATGAAGATTTTCCATCTTCTTCCCTAGTCAATGTTCTCACCAGAGAAATAAATCTTTTTTTTGAGGTCATTAATACTATTTATGATCCTCAAGAAAAGAAAAATCTTTTGTTCAAACTTAAAGAATCTTTCGATGAACCATCTTCTTCGACAAGATCAAAGAATTTGTTAATTAATAACAAGTTTAACCTTAAAGATACTCTTAAGAAAATTGAAAAGAGTGTTGTCAAACCCATAATCATCCTGGACCTTCAACATGATGGCATATGTAATTTTTGTTAAAGCTTGGTTCAGTTGATAAAGCCTTATAATCCTCATTAGCTTTTGATAATTCATGCATTCATACATACATTTGATTAGATTTAATCATGTGGTAATAAAAAAAATTAATAGAAATTCATAAAGGCAACTAGGGATTTTATAAAATAGTTTCTCACTGCTTTAATCGATTACATAGGTGAGATAATCAATTACAGCATGTGTGTGTTTTCTGGAAATTGCCTTATGAACATTTTAATCGATTACCACTGGTTCGTAATCGATTAAATAAGCTTAACACAGAATTGGAAAGTCTCTGTGATAATCGATTATCTTGAGAAATAATCGATTACATAAGCTTCCGCATAAATTTACACAGCATGTTCATCTGGTTTAATCGATAACCAAATGTTCGTAATCGATTAAATGTGCTTTGATAAGTTTTAGACATGGTCTGTGTTAATCGATCAAATGGGAACTTAATCGATTACTTGTATGCCTTTAGAAAACTGAGTTCATCTGGAATAATCAATTACAAGATGACTTAATCGATTATTTTGTTCATCACAAATTTCCAGATTCCTGATGAACACTTCAATCGATTATTTGGTTAAAATAATCGATTACATTGACGAATTAATCGATTACAATTAGTTAAATCTATTTTTATAAATAGAACAGTCTGGTCTGAGTTATTCATTAAGTGAAAATCAGAGATACTTGTCCAAACCTTGTGTTAAACACATCCTAAAGTTCTCAAGAGTATTCAAGGTTGATTTTAATGAGAAAATAAAATATGATAAAGATCGTGGAGAATTACTTGTGTTTTTAGTCATAATTCTCAAGGATTGTGTAAGGACCCTCATTCTTGGCACCTGACCCCGCGCTGTCGCGCAGGGATTCACATCAGAAAACCTGGTTTTGGGCGTGGCGCGGATCGCGCCAGACCCATTGGTTGTGGCGCCGATGGCGCCAGGACGGCGCTGATGGCGCCATAGGCTCGGCAAGTCCACGCTGGTAGCGTGGCTATGGCACGAGAAGCGTCAGTTGGTCGAGAGGTTGGCGCGGGTAGCGCCAAAAGCCGCGCGGATCGCGCCACAAGTGCCCTGGAAAACCAATTTTCTCTAGATTCTCACGCTGATAGCGCCAGAGGTGGCGCGAGTGGCGCCACAGGTCTCGGGAAGATGGCGCTGGTGGCGCGGGATTAGCGCTGTTAGCGCCGGACCACCGCCATTGTGGCGCGGATCGGGCCAGACCTCGGGCAGGCTGACTATTTAAGGGTCAAACGCGTTTTTGAAGGGAAAAACTATTCCCCCTTCTTCCCCACGACCCCAAACCTCCATGGATGACCTGCCAAGCTTCCTAGGACCTTGTTTTGAGTCCTAAACACCTCCCTGTGACTTTTGATTGTGAGAGAAACTTTCAGAAAGCTATAATCCTTCATCCTTTCTTTAAAAACCCCATTTTGAGTGAGAAGTGAATCTTCAGAGGAGAAACTCAGAGAAACTTGAGTGTGGCGAGGAACCACAACTGGTGAAGGACACTAAAGCTCGAGGAGGCTGTCATGAGATCTTCTGAGTCGCCACTAAGGTAAGAGACTCAAGTTTCTCTGTTTGATTTTGATTCTGGGGGTTTCTATGTAATGTGACCCATATGAGATGGGGCTAGAATTAGCCTAGGGTCCTGTAGAGAAACTTGTCTAGAGCGAGGAATAGATGAAGGATTAGCTTTCAGTTTTTGATTCTGATGACTTTGAATCTTGGCTCTGTATATGCCTGTGTGACTTGTGTAGAGTCACTTGTTGATAGTTCTCTGATAGGCTAGAGCCTTGATTGTGTTGTGCTGAGCACAAAGGGCTAGTTGAACGAGACTTGGAGTGGAACTCAGTCTGTTCTAGTGATAATTGAGGTTAAGGCTGAGGAAACTATGCCATGAATGATTGTGTATTGAGTCCAGATGACTCAGAGGCTTGGCTTTCAGCCTTGAGGGACCTTGAATGGTCTATGAACAGCCTTGTGTGGGGCTGAATATGACTGAACCCTAGGATAGGGGATTTCTGTTATGATATGTTCTGTGGATTGGATGCCTGAAGGCTTATTTTGATATGAGATTTGCATGTGCCTTGATTAGGCTTTGATTTTGAGACTGTTGGTGGCGAGAGCCACATACTTGGAAAGGAACTGCAGAGTAATCCCTTACTAGGTAAGTCAGTGTTCTCTGGGGATGAATTCCCGCTTTGGTTGCACACCACACTCCTTGGGAGTGTTGGTCATGATTCATGTTGCATGCATTGGCTATGGCATTGTTTGGATTGATTTTATATGCATCTGCATTGGATATATGTATGCTATGATTGAGATATCTGTTGGCCAATAGATGAATACTGGCATTGAGGAGCTCTGCCGGATATTTAAGGCGTTGAGGAGCTCCGCCCATTGGCCAATAGATGAATACCAGCATTGAGGAGCTCTGCTGGGTATTCAGGGCGTTGAGGAGCTCCGCCCATGGCATTGAGGAGCTCTGCCATATCTTGACAGGTACTGACGTTGAGGAGCTTCGTCAGGGCATTGAGGAGCTCCGCCAGGCATTGAGGAGCTCTGCCACCTGTCATGTGTTGAGATTATGATTATGTTTATGATTCTGATATGTTGAGGGCCAGAGGACCAGGCCTGTGAGCCTTGTTTGTTATGTTGCATGTATGTGTGTTGTAGATCTGTGAGCCAGGGTGGGAATGATTTCCCAGGGACCCTGAGCTTACTGAGATATGTTATCTCACCCCGTGTGGGGGTTTTATATGATTTCAGGTGACCATTCTAGAAGAGAAGACCAGTCTCAGGGCAAGAGGCCCAGCAGAGACTAGGCTGCTTGACTGAGGAGCGGCATGGAGAGCTTGAAGGCTCTATTTTGTTTTCTGTTTTGATGTATAGTTCTGTATACCCTCGAGGAGGGCTGTTATTCCTTTGTATCGCCATAGAATGGTGTGAACACTGATGTATATTTGTATAGAACTATTTGAGTTTATGATATGAGACTTTCCCTGAGTATATATTTTGTTATACATGTAACAATCTGCCTAAGTATTAGTTATCTGTCTTTATGATGTATGATATAATACACTGGATCAGCAGGGGCATGATATCTGTTTTGGTGTGTGTGTTATCTAATATATTTGTGATTCCATACATAATGTATCAAGAAAAGCGATTCTATGCTTCCGCTGAGTTTTATAAACTATGTTTTAGGCGCTAATCTGATATTATTATTGATAACATATCGGAGGCCTACGGGGTGTTACAGTTAATGGTATCAGAGCGGTTTCTCTATAAGAACATTATGTATGGAATTTGTTTGGTGCCTGTGTGTGACTGTTTGACATGAGCATTACATGGGGGTACATTAACTGTGGGCCTGATCAACTCACTATGTGATGTACATGTGTAGTGCTATGGTGAGACCTAAAGGCACCAGTAGGGCTACCAGTGCCCAGCCTAATCCAGTTGCAGTTGCATTAGTCGCTATGCAGTAAGAGCTAGCTGCAAACAGACAGATACAGGCAGAGATGCAACAAGAGATGGCTGTAAATAGACAGACTCAGGGGGAGATACAGCAAGAGATGGCTGCCACCCGAGAGGTGACTGAGGCCTTGATGAAGGCTAACCAGGACCTGTTAGAAGAGGTGAAGAACCTCAGGAGGGATGACAGAGTATCCTCCACACCTCCTGCACATGAGGGTGAGGCTAGTCACCAGCAGGCTGGTGTGAGCCACCAGCAAGGGGACCAGATGTCCCAGATAGAGGCTGACAGTGATGCAGCAGCCAGAGGGAAGATGCTAATCACATTCAGGAAGCATGACCCTCCAATGTTCTCCGGGGGCTATGATCTAGTGGCTGCAGCAGTGTGGCTGCAAGCCTTAGAGAAGATTTTCGAGGTAATGGAGTGCCCCGACCACCAGAGGTTGATGTATGCAACCTACATGCTTCAGGGAGATGCCCATAAGTGGTGGAAGACCACTGTCCCACTTCTGAGAGGCCGGGGAGAGGTGATTACCTGGTAGCTGTTCGAGGCCTGCTTCCTAGACAGATATTTTCCAGAGATGTCCGGGAACAGAAGCAGGCGGAGTTTGATAGTCTCATCCAGGGGACTATGACGGTGGACGAGTATCTGGCCCAGTTTAATGAGCTGGCCCAGTATGCTCACTTCAGGAGACCTATGCCTGATGCTGAGACCTTAGCAGCTAAGTTCTTGAGGGGGCTTAGAGATGACATCCAGGTGTTGGTGGCCGGCCTTGGGTCACGTGATATGGATACCCTGGTGAGACAGAGTCGCCAGGTGGAGGGTATCCTACAGAGACAGCAGAGAGGCGGACAACCTACTCCCTCAGTCAGACAGGAGGGGAGAAGGCCTAGTGGTTCTGGCCCACCCGGGAAGGGTAAGGGCAGGATGTTGAGAGCCTCTGCACCCTCTGATAGATTCAAGAGGGGTCTACCTCGGAAGAGATTTGCTTCCAAGTGTTCAGCTTGAGGGAATGAGCATATGGGAGCATGTGCATCAGGTCAGATCATCTGTTACAGGTGTGGCAAGCCAGGCCACATGGCTAGAGAGTGCCCTCAGACAGAGTCGGGCACAGGCAGCTCCAGTGGAGATGATGGCACCCACAGCAGGTCGGGTGTATACGGTAGATGCCAGAGAGGCGGCCAGAGCTCCAGACCTGATCAGAGGTACTATTCTGATCGATGATTGTGATGTGAGAGTTTTATTTGATTCTGGAGCTACACATTCCTTCATACGGGATGTGGTTGTGGAGAGGCTGAGATTGCCTAAGATCAGTTTTGCCCCTCCGATGGAGGTTATCACAGCATCTAGAGAGAGATGCCAGGTGAGCACGTGCTGCAAGGATGTGCAGTTTGTTTATGAAGGCAGAGCTTATGTGATTGATCTGTTATGTCTAGCTATGCCTACCCTTGAGATGATTCTGGGTATGGATTGGATGACCAAGTATGGTGTGATGCTAGACTGTTGTCAGAAGAGGGTGGTTGTGCCTTCTGACGGAACTAGTTTGAGTTCTGCTTCATTCTTATCAGTCTTGCAAGCTCGCAAGGCAATCATGGAGGGAGCTTAGGGCTATATCTTCATGGGTATGACCGAAGATAAGCCAAATGTTGATCTGTCTCAGATTCTGGTGGTGAGTGAGTTCGTGGATGTGTTTCCTGAGGAGATCACTCAGCTACCACCAGAGAGAGAGATAGAGTTCTCCATTGATCTGGTTCCTGGTGTGGGACCAATTTCTGTGGCACCTTACCGTATGGCTCCTCTGGAGTTTAGGGAGCTGAAGGTGCAATTGGAGGATCTGCTGTCCAAGCAGTTTATCAGACCGAGTGTCTCGCCATGGGGGGCATCGGTAATCTTTGTGAAGAAGAAGGACGACAGTATGAGGTTATGTGTGGATTACAGGCAGTTGAACAAGGTTACTGTGAAGAACAAGTATCCTATGCCTCGTATAGATGATCTGTTGGATCAGCTGAGGGGAGCCAGAGTGTTCTCCAAGATAGACCTGAGATCCGGATATCGTCAGATTCGGATAAAGCCTGCAGACATACCTAAGACAGCCTTCTGGTCTAGGTATGGTCACTTTGAGTATCAGGTCATTCCGTTTGGTCTGACGAATGCCCCAACAGTGTTCATGGACTATATGAACAGGGTATTCAGACCTTTTCTGGATCAGTTTGTTGTGGTGTTCATTGACGACATCCTGATTTACTCCAAGACGGAGGTAGAGCATGCCGAGCATCTCAGGACAGTCCTTCAGATCTTGAAGGACAACCAGTTGTATGCTAAGTTGGCCAAGTGTGAGTTTTGGTTGACAGAGGTGAAGTTTCTTGGTCATGTGATCTCAGCAGCTGGTGTATCTGTGGATCCCAGTAAGATAGAGGCAGTGATGCCCTGGGAGAGGCCCAAGGACGTGTCTGAGATCAGGAGTTTCCTGGGATTGGCTGGCTATTACAGGAGGTTCATTCAGGGGTTTTCCCAGTTGGTGGTACCTCTGACTCAACTCACACGGAAGGGGGTTCCATTTGTTTGGACCCATGAGTGCAAGCAGTGCTTTCAGGAGTTGAAGGAGCGGTTGACCACAGCTCCAGTGCTGACTCTCCCAGATCCTGAGGGAACCTTTGAGGTATTTTGTGATGCATCCAAGCGGGGACTTGGGTGTGTACTGATGCAGGAGCAGAAGGTGGTTGCCTATGCTTCCAGGCAACTGAAGCCTCATGAAGAGTCATATCCTACTCATGACCTGGAGTTGGCAGCTGTGGTGTTTGCTTTAAAGATTTGGAGGCACTATTTATATGGTGCCAAGTTGATAGTGTTCAGTGACCACAAGAGTCTCAGATACCTCTTTGATCAGAAAGAGTTAAACATGAGACAGAGGCGTTGGATGAAGTTCCTGAAGGACTATGACTTCGAGCTGAGATACCATCCAGGCAATGCTAATGTGGTTGCTGATGCCTTGAGCAGAAAGAATGTGGCTTCTGCATGTTTGATGATCTCTGATTGCAAGCTGATAGAGCAATTCAGAGATATGCACCTGACGGTGACAGAAGGTGCACATGGTCTTGAGATGAGCATGACCAAAGTAGATAATGAGCTGATTAGGAGGATCCAAGAAGCTCAGCAACAGGATGAGGATGTGAAGGCCATGATTGGCCAACAGCATGTTTCCTGGGAAGACTGTGGCTTGGTAAAATACCAAGGTCGTATTGTAGTGCCTAAGGGTGAGCTGAGAGATGTCATCCTATCTGAGGCACATCAGGGCCAGTTCAGCATTCATCCAGGAGCCACCAAGATGTATCATGACCTGAAGAGGAGTTTCTGGTGGCCAGGGATGAAGAGAGACATAGCCGAATATGTGGCTAAGTGTCTAGTGTGTCAGAAAGCGAAGATTGAGCATCAGAGACCGTCGGGTCTACTTTAGCCTTTAGAGATCCCTGAGTGGAAATGGGACAACATTTCCATGGATTTCGTGGTAGGGTTATCAAGGACTCAGAGTGGATGTGATTCTATCTGGGTAATAGTGGACAGGCTGACCAAGTCTGCTCATTTCTTACTTGTGAGATCTAACTACACTACAGAGAAGCTGGCCCAGTTATATGTCAGGGAGATTGTGAGACTACATGGAGTCCCTGACAGTATCATCAGTGACCGAGATCCGAAGTTCACCTCAAGGTTCTGGGGTACACTTCAGGATGCTTTTGGGACCCAGCTCAGACTCAGCACTGCTTACCATCCTCAAATAGATGGTCAGACGAAGAGGACCATCCAGACTCTGGAGGATATGCTGAGAGCTTGTGCCTTGGAGCAAGGTACTAGCTGGGACAGATATCTACCTCTGGTGGAGTTCTCATACAACAACAGTTTTCATGCCAGTCTGGGCATGGCACCCTATGAGGCTCTGTATGGCCGGCGGTGCAGGACTCCAGTGTGTTGGACAGAAGTAGGAGAGAAGCAGCTCCTTGGACCTGAGATGGTTCAAGAGACCTCTGAGCAGATCAAGATGATCCGAGACAAATTGATGAAGGCTCAGAGTCGACAGAGGAGTTATTATGATCAGAAGCACAAACCCTTGCAGTTTGAGGAGGGCGATCATGTGTTTCTGAGGCTATCTCCAGTGACGGGCGTAGGACGAGCTTTGGGTGTGAGGAAGCTGAGTCCTAGGTTCATTGGTCCTTATCAGATCCTAGAAAGGATAGAACTAGTGGCATATAGGCTAGCTTTGCCTCCCCAATTGGCTGTGGCGCTGATGGCGCCATAGGCTCGGCAAGTCCACGCTGGTAGCGTGGTTATGGCGCGAGAAGCGTCAGTTGGTCGAGAGGTTGGCGCGAGTAGCGCCAAGGGCCGCACGGATCGCGCCACAAGTGCCCTGGAAAACCAATTTTCTCTGGATTCTCACGCTGATAGCGCCAGAGGTGGCACTAGTGGCGCCACAGGTCTCGGGAAGTTGGCGCTGGTGGCGCGGGATTGGCGCTGTTAGCGCCAGACCACCGCCATTGTGGCGCGGATCGCGCCAGACCTCGGGCAGGCTGACTATTTAAGGGTCAAACGCGTTTTTGAAGGGAAAAACTATTCCCTCTTCTTCCCCACGACCCCAAACCTCCATGGATGACCTGCCAAGCTTCCTAGGACTTGTTTTGAGTCCTAAACACCTCCCTGTGACTTTTGATTGGGAGAGAAACCTTCAGAAAGCTGTAATCCTTCATCCTTTCTTTAAAAACCCCATTTTGAGTGAGAAGTGAATCTTCAGAGGAGAAACTCATAGAAACTTGAGTGTGGCGAGGAACCACAGCTGGTGAAGGACACTAAAGCTCGAGGAGGCTGTCCTGAGATCTTCTGAGTCGCCACTAAGGTAAGAGACTCAAGTTTCTCCGTTTGATTTTGATTCTGGGGGTTTCCATGTATAGTGACCCATATGAGATGGGGCTAGAATTAGCCCAGGGTCCTGTAGAGAAACTTTTCTAGAGAGAGGAATAGATGAAGGATTATCTTTCAGTTTTTGATTCTGATTGTAACATCCCCAAAATTCTAAAATTGTGATGATAATTGGATACAAGTATGTTTAGAGAAAAATAACTATATCACTCTCTCCATGAAGTAGAAATTACTAGAAAACCCTTAAGATGAAAATTACAAAAAATGCCCTTGGACATTTTTAAAATGACCAAAATACCCCTAGGTTGAAGGTATAATTACCAAAATGCCCCTAGGCCAAAAATGCTCAAATAACTTTAGAAATTTTGTAGAAACTTGATGAAATTATAGAATACACTTAGCTGACTAAGTATCAACAAATTTTGTGACACAAACTCTAGAATAAAATTTCTACAATTTTTAGAAGATGACAACTTTGAGGCTTTATTCAGAAAAACTCAAGCATCAGAAAAATATGGAAAAATGATACATGAAATCTATAGAATTTTCTCTAAATTATAGGATGAATAGACCTATTTAATAAAATGTTTTAGTAATTTTGATGGTCAGAAGAAGTATAGCCCAATCAAAATCAAGATAAAGATGCAGTCTAGAATGAAAGGATTATGTATTGCCCTGTATAAGACTGCTTAGGATTAATTTAAACTATCATTGGGATAAATTCTTGGGAACATATAGAATTCTAATATTCAAAATTTTATTTACATAAAAAAAATTCAAATAAAATTGGATTTCTTTTTAAGAAAATGCCATATTGAAACTAGATTTTTATTCATCATAAAAAATGACCACATGTGGCATGAAAGGAAGAAAAATTGGTATTCCTTCCCTTTAGATTGGTCCTTCACGTGAGAAAACATGTAGAAGAGGCAAGAAAATTCATGATAAGCCACTTGGAAAGCAAGCCACATGATAGAAACAA
>PYAF01003347.1:138749-149208 GCA_007407185.1 Glycine tomentella | reverse complement strand
GTGGAGTTGAATGGTTTAAGTACTTGATGATTTGAGTTTGAGGATTAATTAGTGTGGTGGTAGGTGAAAGGAGAATTAAGATGTATACTAGATGTGAACCTTTGCTTGTAAAGGTTTAAAAGAATTAGATATTATTTATATTGAGGATTATTAGTTAGACTACTAACATAATTTTTCTGTAGTTAAGGTTATTCTCTGGCTATGGCATTGTTTGGATTGATTTTATATGCATCTGCATTGGATATATGTATGCTATGATTGAGATATCTGTTGGCCAATGGATGAATACCGGCATTGAGGAGCTCTGCCGAATATTCAAGGCGTTGAGGAGCTCCGCCCATTGGCCAATAGATGGATACCAGCATTGAGGAACTCTGCTGGGTATTCAGGGCATTGAGGAGCTCCGCCCATGGCATTGAGGAGCTCTGCCATATCTTGACAGGTACTGACGTTGAGGAGCTTCGTCAGGGCGTTGAGGAGCTCCACCAGGCATTAAGGAGCTCTGCCACCTGTCATGTGTTGAGATTATGATTATGTTTATGATTCTGATATGTTGAGGGCCAGAGGGCCAGGCCTGTAAGCCTTGTTTGTTATGTTGCCTGTATGTGTGTTGTAGATCTGTGAGCCAGGGTGGGAATGATTTCCCAGGGACCCTGAGCTTACTGAGATATGTTATCTCACCCCGTGTGGGGGTTTTATATGATTTCAGGTGACCATTCTAGAAGAGAAGACCAGTCTCAGGGCAAGAGGCCCAACAGAGACTAGGCTGCTTGACTGAGGAGCGGCATGGAGAGCTTGAAGGCTCTATTTTGTTTCTGTTTTGATGTATAGTTCTGTATACCCTCGAGGAGGGCTGTTATTCCTTTGTATCGCCATAGAATGGTGTGAACACTGATGTATATTTGTACAGAACTATTTGAGTTTATGATATGAGACTTTCCCTGAGTATATATTTTGTTATACATGTGACAATCTGCCTAAGTATTAGTTATCTGTCTTTATGATGTATGATATAATACACTGGATCAGCAGGGGCATGATATTTGTTTTGGTGTGTGTGTTATCTGATATATTTGTGATTCCATACATAATGTATCAAGAAAAGCGATTCTATGCTTGCGCTGAGTTTTATAAACTATGTTTTAGGCGCTAATCTGATATTATTATTGATAACACGTCGGAGGCCTACGGGGTGTTACAGATTGATGAATTGTTCAAGCTAGTGTCAAAGAAAGCTTCAAGAAAGAGTATTATTCATCTATTGCATATATTCTCAGATTGTTTGAATCATGCATATCATTGAATTAGCTAAGGAATATAAGGTGATATCTTTCTTAAACTCTAAGCTTGATTTTTGATTGATATTTGCTTCATTATTGTGTTGTATCTTCCATATAACATTTGTATTTTTTAAAGCTTTTTCTAGAAAGGTTTTTTAGAGGGAAGAACAGAGAGGGGATCTCTGGTTCTTGGTCTTTTGAAAACTCTATAGGGTATAGATTTTGAATTTTACCTAGGGTGGGTAAAAGAGATCAGTTGTAAGCTTGTAAAGAACAGATATTTGTTATAATGGAACTCTAACCAAGATTTGGCTGGAAGAAAACTGGATGTAGCCTCCGGGGTTGAGAGGTGAACCAGTATAGATCTTGTGTGTTTTAAGATTTTAGTTTGTATTTCATTATATTCTTGAAGTATAGAATTTGTTAATTATACAAACTTGGTTACAACACAAGAGTGATTTGATTGGTGAAGAAAATTGTTTTTCTAATTGGTTTTGAAAGATACGATCTTATTGAAAGTCTTCCGTTGTTATAAATTTTGAAAGGAAATTTTAAAAACTCTGAGGTAAAACCAATTCACCCCCCTTTTGGTTATTTGCATAAGTGTTCATTATATTTTCAATGGGTATCAAGAGTTAGTTCTTGTAATTTGCTCAAGATCTTTCTAAAAATCTTTGACAATGAATACTAATCAAATAACATTCAAGGAGGGAGCCTCATTGAATAGACCACCTTTATTTGAAGGAGAACATTTTAACTTTTGGAAAATATGTTGGTTTAAATGGAGTCACTTGAAGAATGGACAAAGGATCAAGCTTAGTTTTGTGCTTCCAACATGCCTTGAAACCTTGGAGATTAATTTGTGATTTATGTAAAAGGAAGAAGCATTTCTGATGATCCAAGTGCATAACATTCATATCATTCATTGAGTTAATTAGATTGAGTTTTAAAATACACAAGTCTTTGATAAATTGGTTAAGTATTATCAAAAGTTTTTGAAAAAATAAGTTTCTACTGATTTAATCGATTACATTAAGATAAGAATCGATTATTTTGTTCTTTGTGCTTTCTAGAAAACTTTTCAAGAACAACGTAATCGATTACGTATAAGATTAATCGATTATTTTATCTATGATTTCATATAAACTGCTTTGATGAACAGTTTAATCGATTACCAACAATCAGTAATCGATTACATAGGCTAAACAAAAAAAAAAATCATCTTCCTGTCTTAATCGATTACCAAAGACAGTAATCGATTACATCATATGCCTATGTTTAACATGTTTTGCTGCATTAATCGATTACCAAATTTATTAATCGATTACATAGTTCAAAATGGTTTCTGAAGCTTCCTGGCTTAATCGATTACAAGACGGAATAATCGATTATTCTATTCGTTGCTCATACCCAAATTTTTGTTGAACAGTTTAATCGATTACAGTCTTGAAATAATCGATTACATAAGCAAAATAATCAATTACTGACAGTTAGAAAAATCTGTTATAAATAGAACCCTTGCTCAGTTGTTTTACTAACTTCATCAATTCGTATTCTGAGCATTCTAAGGCTTTCTAAACATTCTTTTAGTGATTTTCTAGGTTCATAAAGTTCTTGCTTTCACAAAAACATTCATGGGTTGTTGAGTGTTTCTAAAAGCAAGAATTCTTTGTCAAAGCTTAAGAGAAGTGATGTTCTGAGTTTGTTTTCAATATTCAACCTGGTGCAATCATTCATATGCATATCATTCATTGGATCATCAGGTGATTTCTTTCCTTAAACTTTGTGGTTGTAATTCTTTTGTGAAATCTTGTATTTGATAGTCTATTGTAATTGGGTTTCTTGCTTATAATCTAGAGATAGAGTTTCTCTAGGGGATATAATGAGTAGTGTTCTCAGTGGGTTGTCTCTAAGAATCTAATAATGTTTTAGATTTTTGAACTTTATCTAGGGTTGATAAAGAAAGACTTTATAATAACTTGTAAGAACTGAAAATTGCAATGGTGGAACTCCATTCTAGTGTTGAGTGGAAGAAAACTGGATGTAGCTTCATAATGTTTGAAGTGAACCAGTATAAATCTTTGTGTGTTTTTTTTATATTGATTATATTTTGTTATTCTTGATTGTGTATTTTTGTTATCAACAAAGTTCTTGAGCTATTGCATACCTTGGGTTGAGCATTAGATTGAATAAAGGTTCTTGGTTTCAAAAGTGATAAAGATCCAAAGGGAAAAACTCTGGTTTTGTTCAAGAAAATTTTTAAATTACCAAACCTAACCAATTCACCCCTCCTCTTGGTTAAGTGTGAAGTGCTCCTATATTTTACAAAATAGGATGCAAATCTTCATCCAATCAAATGACCCGGGTGCTTGGAATTGTATTGAGAAAGTTCCTTTCATTCCTACCAAAATTGTTGATGACAAATCAATTCTAAAAGAATGGGATGAAATGTCTGAAATAGAAAAGAAAATGGTTCAATATGATTTCAAGGCAAAGAAGATGATAACTTTTGCATTATCTTCCGATGAATTTTTCATAATTGTTAGGTATCAAGGTGCCAAAGAAATGTGGGAACTACTTGAAGTTACGCATGAAGGTACAGATGATGTGAGAAGATCAAGGAAACATACTCTCATTCATGAATATGAAATGTTCAAGATGAGAGATGATGAGAACATCTCACAGCTTCAAACTAGGTTCACCCACATAGTGAATCACTTACTTGGGCTAGGGAAATTTTTTGATGAAGAAGATATGAACATCAAGATCCTCAAATGCTAACAAGAGATTGACAGCCTAAAGTCACAGCCATTAAAGAATCAAAGATGTCAATGGCAGCTATGTTTGGTAAGCTCCTAGAATATGAACATGAATTATCTTAACTAACTCATAGTGAAGATGAAGATAAAAGGCATAAGAGTATAGCATTAAAAGCTGCACCTTCAAAGATTGAAAAAGAAGATGATTCAAGTGAAGATGATGATGATGAGAATATGAATCTCATAGTAAGAAAGTTTACCAAGTTTTTAAGGAAGAATAAATACAGAAGGCAACCACAACAAAAGAAAAGAAGTGACAACACCTACAAGAGAACAACATCCCCTCATCCATTACTTGCTTTGAATATGGAAAGCAAGGACACATAAAGTTAGAATGTCCCTCATTAACAAAGAAGCCACAAGTTGAGAAGAGATCAAAAAGGGATGGAAAGCCTAGAAAAACTTATATTGCTTGGGAGGACAATGAATCCACAAGTTCTGAATCCTCTTCAGAAAAAGAAGTTGAAGCTCACCTATGCCTTACATCTACCATTTGTGAAGAAGAAGAAACATCAAGTACATAATCAAAGGTAAATTCTGAATTTGAAAATGCAATCGATGCTTTTCATGAGATGCATTGTGAAGCTCAAAAACTAACAAAAGCAAACAACAAGCTTAAGAGTGACTTAAGATGGCATGTATCCAAGCTTACTGAATTGCAAGAAGAACTTTGTAAATTGAATGAAGAACGTGAGAAGCTTCTTTCAAGTTACAAGGAAAATGGTTGTACATGCTCCTTAGCCAACTCTAAGGTTGATAAATATAATGAATTGCAGAAAGAATTTGATGAGTACAAGCTGAGTAAAGGACAAGAAAATATGAGCTTGCAAACTAAAAATAGTTATTTGGTTGATTTGTTAAGAAAGTATTACAAAGGCAAATGTAACTTAGATGAAATGCTAAGTGTTCAAACATATGCTGGTGATACTTATGGTTTGGGATATAAACATGGTGTTAGAACTCAAAGTAAACTTGTGTTTGTACCTCTAAAACATAAGTACCAAAGGCAGCACAATCAACCAAATGTCTATCATAGATTTACTCGTGCTAGAACATCAGAATCTCCAACTTTCAATTATTGTATGCTAAAAGGTCATACTTCATATTCATGCTTTGCTAGAAGGTTTTATGTTCCAAATGGTGAATGCATATGGGTTGAGAAAAGAAAGAAAGCAACTAACCTCTTTGGACCCAAATTAAATTGGGAACCCTATTTCTCTCTTTAATTTGATTTGTGCAAATGTGTCTTAGAGCAAAATCATCAATATGGTACCTAGACAATGGATGCTCTAGACACATGACCAGAGACATATTCATGCTCACAGATAAAGTACTTGAAGAAAGAGGATATGTTACCTATGGGGACAACAATTTAGGCAGAATTATTGGGCAAGGCAACATTGGAGACAACTTAACCACTAATATCAAGGATGTGCTTTATGTTGAAGGGTTGAAACACAATTTACTAAGTATTAGTCAATTGTGTGACAAAGGGTTCAAAGTCACCTTCAACAATGAGACTTGTTGATACATGAAGGCAAAAATGGTAAAGTTGCACATATTGGCAAAAGAAAGGGTAACATTTATGTTCTGTCCATTGACCATGCATTCATACATAAAACTGATTGCATAATGAGTAAAGTAAATGAAACATGGTTATGGCATAGAAGAATATCTCATATTAACATGCATCATCTCAACAAGTTAGTAAGGAAGGACTTAGTAATTGGACTACCTAAGCTTAAGTTTGAGAAGGACAAAATTTGTGAAGCATGTCAAAGAGGGAAGCAAACTAAAAATTCTTTCCAAAGTAAGAACATGATTTCTACTTCTAAACCTCTTGAATTGCTTCACATGAACTTATTGGGTCCTTCAAGAACCATGAGCATAGGAGGAAATTATTATGGACTTGTTATAGTAGATGACTATTCTAGATACACTTGGACCTTGTTTATTAGATCCAAAAGCCAAGCATTCATAGCTTTTAAGAAACTAACCAAGTTAATTCAAAATGAAAGGGCTGTAATATTGTTTCAATTAGGAGTGACCATGGTGGTGAAATCCAAAATGAACACTTTGAAAAGTTTTTTGAAGATTTTGGAATTAATCATAATTTTTCAGCTCCAAGAACAACACAACAAATAGATCACATGAAGAAAGAGCAAGGACTCTTCTAAATGAAACAAAATTACCTAAGCATTTTTAGGCTGATGCAGTGAGCACAGTTTGTTATACCTTGAATAGAATTCTCATAAGGCCTATTTTAAAGAAAACTTCTTATGAACTCTATAAAGGAAGGAAACCAAACATCTCTCACTTTAAGGCATTTGGCTGTAAATGCTCTGTTTTAAACAATGACAAAAATAATCTTGGCAAGTTTGATTCAAAAGCTGATGAAGTCATCTTTCTTGGATATTCCTTACAAAGTAAGGCTTATAGGATCTTCAACAAGAGAACCTTGTGTGTTGAAGAATCTGTGCATATTGTGTGTGATAAATCTAACCCTTCTTTAAAAGAAGTTTTAAGTGACAATGATGCAAAAAATAAAGAGGAAAGACAGTAGCATATTGAAGCTAGTAAGCAAGAAGAAGATGAAGCACAACTAGATTCAAATCAAGAAGCAGCCACACCTAAACACAAAGATTGGAGGACCACAAGAGATTTATCATTGGACAATATAATTGGTGATGTATCTAAAGGGAGTATCTACTAGATCTTCTTTAAGAAATCTTTGTTGCACTATGGCTTTTGTATCACAAATTGAACCAAGTAATATTGAACAAGCCTTATTAGATGAACATTGGTTAATTGCTATGCATGAGGAGTTAAATCAGTTTAAAAGGAATAATGTTTGGGAACTAGTCTCTAGACCTTCCACTCTCACACCTATTGGCACTAAATGGGTTTTTAGGAACAAGGTAGATGAAAGTGGCATCATAATAAGAAACAAAGCTAGATTGGTTGCAAAGGGTTACAACCAAGAGGAAGACATTGATTATGATGAAACTTATGCTCCAATTTCTAGACTAGAGGCCATAAGATTACTTCTTGCATATGCATGTATGTTGAACTTTAAATTGTTTCAAATGGATGTGAAAAGTGCATTTCTTAATGCTTATATTGATGAAAAAATATATGTTGACCAGCCTCCTGGTTTTGTAGATCATCAATATCTTAACCATTATATGGATTGAAACAAGCTCCAAGGTCTTGGTATGAGAGGTTAAGCAAGTTCTTGCTTGATCAATCATTCACAAGAGAAGAAGTGGATAAAACATTGTTCATTAAAAGAAGAAACAAAGATAGACTCTTGGTACAAATCTATGTTGATGATATTATTTTTGGTTCCACTAATCATTCCTTGTGTAAAGAATTTTTAGCTAGCATACAGAAAGAGTTTGAAATGTCTATGATGGGAGAGCTCACATTCTTTCTAGGACTACAAGTTAAACAAATGAAGAATGAAACTTTCCTTAGCCAATCAAAATATTGCATGGAAATGTTAAAGAAGTTTGACATGGAAAATTGCAAAGTTGCAGCCACACCAATGGGAACTTCTACCTACCTAGATTCAGATGAAAAAGGGAAAAAAGTTTATGAGTCAAGATATAGAGGAATGATAGGATCATTGCTTTATCTTACAGCAAGTAGACCTGACATTATGTTAAGTGTTTGCTTGTGTGCTAGATATCAAGCCAATCCTAAAGAGTCTCATCAAACTGCAGTGAAAAAGATCTTAAAGTACTTAAAGTCTAAACCAAAAGTGGGACTTTGGTATCCAAAAGGTACAACAATCAGCTTAATAGGTTACTCTGACTCTGATTTTGCAGGATGCAAATTGGATAGAAAGAGCACAAGTGGTACTTGTCATCTATTGGGAAGCTCTTTAATTTCTTGGCATTGTAAAAAGCAATCATGTGTAGCCTTGTCAACAGCTGAAGCTGAGTATATATCAGCTGGAAGTTGTTGTGCTCAAAGCTTATGGTTGAAGCAACAACTCCAAGATTTTGGTGTAGAACTTCAACACATTTCACTTCTATGTGATAATACAAGTGCTATCAATATCTCCAAGAATCCAATCATGCATTCCAAAACAAAACACATAGAAATAAGACATCACTTCATCAGAGATCATATGAAAAATGGTAACATTAAAATTGAGTTTGTTGATAGTAACAACCAATTGGCTGATATTTTTACCAAACCTTTGGATAAAGATAGATTCTTTAGTTTAAGAAATATGCTTGGAATATTGGATGAATCTAGTATATGTTGATTGAAATTTTTATGTTTATTACTATGTTGATGAATGGCTTAAACAGTGTGTTAAAGACATTAACTCAAATTGGAAATTGAATACATGTTAAATGATGCTAAAATCTGTTGTTTTAAGAATTAAAGCTAATATAGTCGATTACTATAAACTCTTAATCGATTATTTGCTCATTTGATGCTTCTATAAAATTAGTCAAAGCTGTTGTAATCGATTAAACCATCGAAATAATCGATTATTCACAACTTGAGTTTCTGAAATTTCAAGTTCACTCTGAAATAATCGATTAAATCGACGAATTAATCGATTACATGTAGTCTCAGGTGTTTTCCAAATTTTGAACATCTCTGGAATAATCGATTACTTCATCGAAAATAACCGATTATTTGGGTCCTGCTTGTCAGAGAAATCTGTCTCACTCTACTTTAATCGATTATCTCCAATTATAATCGATTACACTTCATCTTCTATAAGTCATCTATGCTGACATAATCGATTACCCTGTATTTTAATCGATTACATCATTTCTCAAAAGTGATATTTTAAATGAAATAATTGATTACATAATGAAATAATTGATTATTTTAGTGGTTACGCAAAAATCTGACAGTTTTGAAACTACCCAACTGCTATTAAGCACGATTTGATAGAATCTAAGCCTTAATGGTAGTGATTAATGTAATGCCTCGATTTATCATCTTGTATTTTATTGCTTTTTAGTGAAATTCTTTTTCAACTTATTTAAAAATATCAATTCAAAATTTCCGCTACTGAGTAATCTTCAAAAATTTCGAAATCATTTAATAAGAGTACAAAAGATTTTCTTCATTGAGAAATACTTGAAAGTCTGATGTTCAATAAAATACAGACTGTTGTTAATTCTTTTTACATAGTACAAATAACTAAATACTTTGTACAGAAATTCATCTTCATATCTTCAATCAACAGAAATTTCTTCATGTATACAGCTAATAGTCTCTGTTCATCTGCTCACTCGAATAAAATCGAGGTCATGGCAGGTGTCAACCACAGACACAAAGTACAGGGTAAGTTTATGATAAATATAATTTAAGCGACAATATATATTCAATATGCAAATAACAATAATCTCAAGATGCATGATTCTTCTTTATCATGATGCATGATTCTCTCAAATTTTTATCACGTACCATAGTCAAGATAGCCCCAATCACTGGCACAGAACTTATCCGATCAGTTAGGGTACTGTAGTGTTGCAATAGGAAGGTCACTCACACTTCATGTGATCATCATGGGTGGCGTGGTCCTCACTGCCAATCACCCCCAGCTCTGCTCCTCTTGTCTGAACGCATGGACTCAGTTTAGCTATCTGACACACCTCCTCTTGAGGCAAATATCGCGGACTAACCCTCGCTAGGCATATGTATATGAGACATATGAAACTGATTCATTTATTTTATCATATCATTTCAATCAAGCACAGAACTCAGCTTGTCATGTGCAGAAACTCAACGTATCATTCATGTACAGAGATTTATAGAAACACTCAGCAACACATGGATTTCATAGAAATTCATAGAAATACTCAACAACACTTGAACTTTAAACAATTATTCAAACACAAACAACACTTAAACTATCTTTATCATAAAGCTTCCCCATACGTACCTTATAATCATTTATAAAGCTTGTCTTTCTCTTCCTATAAAGCTTTGACAAACTTCCTCCTAAAGGCTTCCTAGCTTCCATGTGATTCTTCACTATGGTGTGGTTCTTTCCTTACTTGATTTAGACTTGAAAAATGAAAGGATGAGGGTGTTGAGAGGGAGAGAGTTCACGTGAGAGTGTAGAGAGGAAAGCTTGGAGAATGACTTGCATTTAGGTCCCACCCCCTCCCCCCTTTATATATCATTTGGAAAATGATTTAATATTCATGGACATATTTGCCCTTTCTAACTAAATGACCTTCATTTAGTTTCATTCTAACCAAATTACCTCTTGTTCCATTGAATTGTAACTAAGTTAATGATGACTTTTTACTTTTATGAGAAAAATCTTCTTAAGCTTAACATACACCATACAAGTGTCATGCCACTTGTTTCCATCAT
>PYAF01003347.1:99753-126184 GCA_007407185.1 Glycine tomentella | reverse complement strand
AACTAGGAAAGATTTATTCTCTGAGTAAACAGAAGTAATCAAACTTGATAACCAGTTAAGTGAAAGAGGTAGGGATCAAAGGGAATTGTGCCGGACCACAATCATTCATTCCATTGGTAACAACTTCACTCAATTTTACTGCATTTATTTCTGTTTTTATTCAACATTCAACAACACAACAACCAATTCTTCACAAACATTTTCTTTTCCCTTTCCAATTGCTGAGCCTAGAATTATTGTAAATTTCACATCAATCCCTGTGGAGACGATACTTACTTACCTACTTTATTACTTGAACGAACGGTGCACTTGCCGTTATCGCAACAAGTTTTTGGCGCCGTTGCCGGGGATTGGTAAACTGAATTACAGTGATTTTAACCTTTGTAATTGGAATTTTTGTTACTAATCACTTCTCTAAGTTTTATGCGAGGTGCAGTTAGCCCTGAGGATTTACAGTTCGATCCTGAAATTGAAAGAACTATCCGAAGGAGACTAGCCAGACAAAGGAGGAGAGAAGCTGAAAGCTTTGATTTTGATTCAATCCCTGAATTAGAGTCTGAAGAATAGATGGCTGAAGAGCAAAATAATCAGCCTAGACCAAGACCAGAGGATGAACTAATGGAGGATATTCTGGCTCCAATGTTCACAAGACCAAACTCTAGTATTGTGAGGCCACCAATACAAGCAAACCGCTTTGACATAAATCCGTCATTGATAGCATTGGTGGAACGCAGTCAGTTTGGTGGGGAAGACTTTGAAGACCTACATGACTTCATTGACAGATTTCTCAGAATCTGTGACACTATCAGACACCAAGGGGTCTCAGATGATGCAGTAAGACTAAGCCTGTTTCCTTTTGCTGTTAAGGGAAATGCCTTGAGATGGCTGAACAGACAATCATCAAATAGCATCTCGACTTGGGAAGACTTAGTCTCTAGATTTTTTGCACAGTACTTTTCCATGGACAAACACAACAGGTTGGTGAACGAAATCACTAACTTCACTCAAAATGGAAGAGAGTCCATGTGTGCTGCTTGGAATAGATTCCAAGAATTGATCAGGAGATGCCTACAATATGACATGCCTGTGGGTAAGCATGTACGTATTTTTTTAATGGTATGACTCCTGAAACCCATATGATCGTTAATGTTGCAGCAGGGGGTACTATAAGGTCCAAAACTGTAGCTCAGACATATGAGCTCATTAATTCTCTGGCCCTAAATGAAAATGAGAGTATAACCATTCAGCCAAAGAGAGAACCAATTCAGCTATCCAGCAACGATGCTATACTTGTAGAGCAGAAAATCTTGGCCCAACAGTTGGCCAAGTTGACTGAGAAAATTGACAGACTTCAAGTCTCTGCAGCCCAAGTTGCAGCTAGCCAACCACATGTGATCTGTGAGTACTGCCAAGGTGAGCATGAATCTAATGTTTGTCCTATTCTTGTTGGAGCTGACCCTGTGCAGGTTAATGGTATTTGGAATGATCAGAGACAGCAACAGCCATATCAGAGGAATCATAACTTTGCTCCGGGAAATAACTATCAGAGGAAATTTCAAGGAGGAGGATTACACTACAAGTCTAACAACTACTTGCAGCCCCCTCCCATTCCCAACAAAGACATTTCTGAATTAGAAAAGGTAGTGTTGCAGCTGTCCAAGACAACAACTGAACATATTTAGGCAACCAATGCCTTTATAAATGAAACAAGAGCTCACAGAACAAACCAAGATGCTTCCATCAAAAATCTGGAAAACCAGATTGGTCAGCTTGCAAAACAGTTGGCTGAAAGACCACCTGGCCAGTTCCCAAGTGACACAGTGATAAACCCAAGGGAACATGCCAAGGCTATTACAACAAGAAGTGGTAAGGTACTTACTCCACCAGAAAAGCCTCAAGGGAGTAAAAAGGAAGCTGAGAAGAAAAGTACAGCAGTTATACCAGCAGAAGAAAAAGCTGCAGAAAATTCTAAAGAGCAAGATTCTGCACCTCCACAGAAGAAGTGGAATTTCTCTCGCTTTGAGAAACCCCCATATCCGGTGCAGACCAAGCAACAACTCCAGAAACAGCAGTTTGCCAGGTTCTTAGATATGTTTAAGAAGTTACATATAAATATTCCATTTGCTGAGGCATTAGCCAATATGCCTAACTATGCAAAATTCATGAAGGAACTTCTGTCTAAGAAACATAAGCTGCAAGATTATGAAACAATAGCACTCACTGAGGAATGCAGTGCAATAATTCAGAGAAAGCTTCCTCCTAAATTGAAAGACCCTGGAAGTTTTAATATCCCTATAGCCATAGGAAACATAAATATAGGGAGAGCACTTTGTGATTTAGGGGCTAGTATAAACTTAATGTCGTTGTCAATGTGTACGTCCTTAGGCTTATCTGAATTAAAACCTACTAGAGTTTCCTTGCAATTAGCAGACCGTTCTTTAAGGAAACCATCTGGGGTAATTGAGGATGTATTAGTTAAGGTAGATAAATTCATATTCCCTGCTGACTTTATTGTGTTAGATATGGAGGGTGAAAGTGAAATCCCTCTACTGTTAGGGAAGTCCTTCTTAGCCACTAATAGGGCCTTAATAGATGTAGAGCAAGGAAAGCTTGAATTAAGGATGGATAATGAATCTGTTGTCTTTAACGTATTTGATGCCATGAAGCATCCAGCTGATGAACATGATTGTTTTAGGCTGGATGTATTGGATAATGTGATCTGTGCAGGTATGACAATAGGTATTACAGCAGCTGGAGATGAAGAGGACGCAGAAAATGCAGCAGCAGCAGATTATGCAGCAAATAATGCAGAAGAAAACTCAGCTGCAACAGCAGATTTAACAGCAAGTGTAGCAGTAGCAGAATTTGTTGCAGAATTAAGTACTGTAGACCATGAAGCCACACCAGAAAGCAGTAAACCTGTGTTAGAGGAGCTGGAGGAAAAGGATGATGACATTCCAGCTGGGGCACCTAAAGTTGAGCTGAAAGAATTACCTGAACACTTGAAGTATGTCTTCCTAGGTGAGAATGAAACTTATCCAGTCATAATCAACAGAGGACTGGAATGGCATGAGGAAGAGAAGCTGTTGAAGGTACTCAAGGAGCACAAGACAGCCATTGGCTGGTCTATTTCAGACTTGAAAGGTATAAATCCCTCATTTTATGCTCATAAAATTTTCATGGAAAGTGATGTTAAACCTGTAAGGCAGCCACAAAGGAGATTAAACCCCACAATGAAAGAAGTGGTAAGAAAAGATGTGGTTAAGCTGTTAGATGCAGGTATGATATATCCAATTTCAGACACAGCTTGGGTAAGTCCGGTCCAAACAGTTTCGAAGAAAGGGGGCATGACGGTCATTCAAAATGACAACAATGACTTGATCCCCTCAAGAACCATCACAGGCTGGAGAATGTGTGTGGATTACCGGAGGCTTAACGAGGCAACCAGAAAAGACCACTTTCCTCTTCTTTTCATGGACCAAATGCTTGAGAGGCTAGCTGGTCATGATTATTATTATTTACTTGATGGATACTCTGGGTATAACCAAATCCCAGTAGCACCGGAGGATCAAGAAAAGACCGCCTTCACATGCCCTTTTGGAGTGTTTGCCTACCGAAGAATGTCGTTTGGACTGTGTAATGCGCCTGCAACCTTACAGAGATGCATCTTATCTATTTTCTCTGACATGGTAGAAAGAGGACTTGAGGTATTTATGGATGACTTTTCTGTTTTTGGTCCTTGCTTTAATTCATGCTTAGCTAACTTAGCTAAAGTTTTAAAAAGATGTCAAGAGACAAACTTGGTTTTAAACTAGGAAAAATGCCACTTCATGGTTAGGGAAGGTATTGTGCTGGGACATAAAATTTCGAAAATGGGAATTGAAGTAGATAGAGCTAAATTATTACTCATTGAAAAATTACCTCCTCCTAAGTGATTTTCTGTGTGTTTTTACTTCTTGCTTCATTCAAAACAACAATGGGTCTTTGAATGATTCTTGAGTAAGATTGTTTTCAAGATTAAGGAGAAGAATGTTCTGAGATTGATTTCTTCACAACCTAATTTGGTAAATCATTTGCATTCATTCATTGGATCATCAGGTTATCTCTCTCCTTAATTGTTCTGTGTAAAATTCGTTTTGAATTTCTGTAAGATTGCTATTGTAAAATGGGTTCTTGCTTGTAACTAGAGAAGGGTTCTCTAGTGTAAAGAACAGAGTAGTGTTCTCTGGTTCTTTGTCTCTTAGAATCTAATAGTGTTTTAGATTTCTGATCTTTATCTAAGGTTGACAAAGGGAAGATGTTGTAATTGCTTGTAAAAGTTGGAAATTTTATAATAGTGGAACTCTAACCTATTGTTGGTTGGAAGAAACTGGATGTAACTTCATGTTTTGAAGTGAACCAGTATAAATTGCTTGTGTTCTTATTTCTATATTTCTAATCTCATCTTATTCATTGATTTTTTAATTATTTGAGTCATATTCATTGTTCAACAATTTCAGTTTTGATCTATTGAATTCTTGGACTGAGACATTTGATTGAGTAAATTGATTTCTTGGTTTTGAAAGTGATAGAGATCCTGAAAGTCTAATTTGAATTTAATTTTAAAATACCAAGGTTAAACCAATTCACCCCCCCTCTTGGTTTTTGTGAACTATTCCTATTATTTTCAGCTGGCAAATGGTAGGTCAACCTGTTCCTTTGGCTAAAGAGGAAGGAGAAGAGGGTGGTGAAGAAGGAAATCAACTAGGAGATGCTGAGGAACAACAAGAAGAACCTGCACCATCTGCACCTCAATACTCACATTTTGAATCTTTGATGATTCAAAAGATGGATGCCTTGTTTTCTCTTCATCATGAACAAAGAGATGAAGTTAATTCTTCACTAGAAGAACTTAAAACTAGGGTGAAGAACATAGAATTCAAGATTTTCAGAGATGAATCGAGGGATTTAGATTAGTTCTAGTCTAAGTTTGATTATGCTTTATGTTATGTTTTGTATTTTGTTATGTTTGTTTCAATTTTTAGTTTATGTTTGATGTATTCCTTTTAAGATTAATGAAATTGCTTCTATTTCCTTTTCTATTTGTCTAGTTATGTCTATTTTTGAATTTGATATGCCAATTAGGGGGAGTAGATAATGAAATAAAAAAGGGGAGTACATAAGTAAGATAAATGAATGAACGAAATGAATTACTTTGATAAATTTGAAATGATTAAAACAGAATATTTTAAGAAACTCAGGGGGAGTTTGTATAATAGACTCAGGGGGAGTTAGTCTATAAATGCCTAATGAATGTTTGAATGCTTTATAATCAATCAAGTTATGATAATGCTTGATCTTTGCAAAAGCTGAGAAATTTTCAGATTACACATCTCTACCTTGAAGCATGTTTCATCAATTAAATATTTGGCATGCTCAAAATCAAAAAGGGGAAGATTGTTAGAATTGAGGAAGCTGAAGCCAAGGAATCAAGAAGATTGATGCATATTAGTTTTGATGTTTTTACATGCCCAATCAATTTGATGGCATATATAATTTTTGTTAAAGCTTGGTTTAGTTAATAAAACCTTATAATCCTCATTAGCTTTTGATAATTCATGCATGCATACATACATTCGATTAGATTTAATCATGTGGTAATAAGAAGATTAATAGAAATTCATAAAGGCAACTAGGGATTTTATAAAATAGTTTCTCATTGCTTTAATCGATTACATAGGTGATATAATCAATTACAACATGTGTGTGTTTTCTGGAAATTGCCTTATGAACATTTTAATTTATTACCACTGGTTCGTAATCGATTAAATAAGCTTAACACAGAATTAGAAAGTCTATGTGATAATTGTTTATCTTGAGAAATAATCGATTACATAAGCTTCTGCATAAATTTACACAGCATGTTCATTTGGTTTAGTCGATTACCAGATGTTCGTAATCGATTAAATGTGCTTTGATAAGTTTTAGACATGATCTGTGTTAATCGATTAAATGGGAACTTAATCTATTACTTGTATGCATTTAGAAAAATGAAATTACAAGATGACTTAATCGATTATTTTGTTCGTGAAAAATTTCCAGATTCCTGATGAACACTTTAATCAATTATCTGGTTAAAATAATCGATTACAATAGTAAAATAATCGATTACATTGACGAATTAATCAATTACAGTTAGTTAAATCTATTTTTTTTATAAATAGAACAGCCTGGTTTGAGTTATTCATTAAGTGAAAATTAGAGATACTTGTCCAAACCTTGTGTTAAACACATCCTAAAGTTCTCAAGAGTATTCAAGGCTATTTTAGTGAGAAAATCAAATATGATAAAGATCATGGAGAATTACTTGTGTTTTTAGTCATAATTCTCAAGGATTGATGAATTGTTCAAGCTAGTGTCAAAGAAAGCTTCAAGAAAGAGTATTATTCATCTGTTGCATATATTCTCAGATTGTTTGAATCATTCATATCATTGAATTAGCTGAGGAATATAAGGTGATATCTTTCTTGAACTCTAAGCTTGATTTTTGATTGATATTTGCTTTGTTATTGTGTTGTATCTTCCATATAACATTTGTATTCTTTAAAGCTTTTTCTAGAAAGGTTTTCTAGAGGGAAGAACAGAGAGGGGATCTCTGGTTCTTGGTCTTTTGAAAAGTCTATAGGGTATAGATTTTGAATTTTACACAGGGTGAGTAAAAGAGATCAGTTGTAAGCTTGTAAAGAACAGATATTTGTTACAGTGGAACTCTAACCAAGATTTGGCTGGAAGAAAACTGGATGTAGCCTCCGGGGTTGAGAGGCGAACCAGTATAAATCTTGTGTGTTTTAAGATTTTAGTTTGTATTTCATTATATTCTTGAAGTATAGAATTTGTTCATTATACAAAATGTGTTACAGCACAAGAGTGATTTGATTGGTGAAGAAAATTGTTTTTCTAATTGGTTTTGAAAGATACGATCTTATTGAAAGTCTTCCGTTGTTATAAATTTTGAAAGGAAATTTTAGAAACTCTGATGTAAAACAATTCACCCCTCCCCTCTTGGTTATTTGCATAAGTGTTCATTATATTTTCAGATTCAAATTGCATTCAGGAAGGATTAATTTCAACCAAGTATTTTGAGAAAATCTCTAAACGTCTTAGTACTACTAGTGGTTCTAAGCTTAGAGTAAATTACAAACTTTTTAACTCCATGATTGAAAAGGTAGAATTGAAAATTAAAACTTATTTTCTCCTTGTAAAAAATCTAAAGAATGCGGTTCTTCTTGGAACATCGTTTATCAAATCAATCTTTCCTATTACAATTCTAGATAATGGTATTTCCACCATTTATTTGAATAAACCTATTACCTTCAAGTTTCTTAAAAACCCTATCATAAGAAACTTGAATCCAATCTTTTACAAACAAACCCAAATCAATTATCTTAAAGAAGAAATTTCTTATCAGAAAATCGCTGATTTGCTTAATTAACCTATT
This sequence comes from Glycine tomentella, assembly GCA_007407185.1. NCBI lineage: Eukaryota > Viridiplantae > Streptophyta > Magnoliopsida > Fabales > Fabaceae > Glycine > Glycine tomentella. The sequence continues at coordinate 118,707 of PYAF01003347.1, read as the reverse complement.
ATTCAAAAAAAAATTAAATCTTTGTTTAATCCAATTCAAATTTCATCTGTGTTGATATTCCAAACACTTTTTGGCAAAGAAAATAACATACTGTTGATCTTTCTTATGAAAATGATTTTAACGAATGAGAAATCCCAACCAAAGCTTATCCAATTCAGATGAGTTAAGAACTTCCAAGAGAAAATTGTTGATCTCCTACAAAAAGGCTTAATTAGAAAGTGCAAGAGTCCTTCGTCTTGTTCTGCATTTTACATAAACAAACAAGCTGAAATTGAGCGTGGAACTCCTCTCTTAGTTATCAACTTTAAACCTCTTAATCATACTCTTCAATGGATTCGATATCCAATTTCAAACAAGAAGGATCTTCTTAATCGACTTATTTCTGCTAAAGTTTTTTCAAAATTTGATATGAAATTTGGATTTTGACAAATTTAAATCAAGGATAGTGATTGCTACAAGACAAACTTCATTGTCCCTTTTGGGCAATATGAATGGAGAGTAATGCCTTTTGGATTAAAAAATACTCTTTTAGAGTTCCAAAAAAGTATGAATGATATTGTTAATCCTTATTCATCCTTTGTTATCCTTTATATTTATGATGTTCTTCTGTTTTCTTAATATATTGATCAACACTTTAAACACATCAACATTTTCATCCAGATAATCAAGAAAAATGGTCTTGCTTTATCCAAGACTAAAATCAATCTTTTTCAAACAAAAATTTGTTTTATTGGTCATAATATTTATCAAGGAACCATTACTCCAATCAACAGAGCAATTGAATTTGCAAATAAAATTTCTAATCAAATAATTGAGAAAACTAAACTTCAATATTTTCTCGGTTGTCTTAACTATGTTGCTGATTTCTTTCCGCAACTTAGCAATCTTGCTAAACCACTTTATGATCGTCTGAAGAAAACACCACCTCCATGGATCAATGTTCATACTAATCTTGTCGAACAGATTAAGTCTAAGATCAAAGATCTTCCTTGTCTTTACCTTCCCAACCCTTCAGCCAAAAAGATTGTCGAAATTGATGCCTCTAACATAGGTTATGGTGGCATTCTTAAACAGTTTATTAATGGCACAAAACAAATAATTGCATTCACTTCAAAACATTAGAATCCTGCTCAGCAGAATTATTCCACTATTAAGAAGGAAATTTTAGCAATTGTTTTATGAATATCCAAATTTCAATCTGATTTACTCAATCAAAGTTTTTTAATTCAAGTTGATTGTAAATCTGCAAAAGATATTTTACAAAAGGATGTTAAAAACCTTGCATCAAAACAAATTTTTGCCCGTTGGCAAGCAAGCTTAAGTATCTTTGATTTTGAAATTGAATTTCTCAAAGGTACCTTAAATTCTCTTCCTGACTACCTTACTCGTGAATATTTAGTTATTTACAGGGAAAACATTGAGAGTCTTATGCCGAACTCTATAAAGTCTTCCTCCTGAGGGAGGGGAAAAAGTAGCAAAGGAAAACTAGCAATGCTAGTCTAATCACCCATTCTGGGTCAGGATCATCCACCAAACAGGAAGTTAATCCCAAAAATCAATCAAGGTCATCTACCCATGTTCCCCAAACACAATCAGGGTCATCCACCCATGTCCCTTAATCACAAATTTGGTCATCCACCCAAAAACACAAGCCTCAATCTCAAATAAAAGTTGACTACACCATGCCTTTGGAAACTCTACAAGTCCTTCAGGAACAAGGTTTAACCCACCTTCCCAAAGGTCTTCCATCCAAATCATTGGTTGATATTGCTCACGATGATAATGAACTTCTCCTTTCCACCATGATTGATAATCTTAGAAACAAACAAGTAACTCTTCACAAACCCAAAGGCAAAGCCATCGTTCACCAGCTTGAACCTTTGGCCACCCAAAAGCCTAAGTCTCAAACCCAATACATCCCAAAAAACAAATATTAGGATGTTATTCAAATGGAACCTGAATTCTGGGATCCCAAGCCAAACAAGATTCCCAAAAAAAAATCCAAAAGAATTCTAAGGTAATCAATTTCATTACAAACCCATGTTAATCAATAAATCAAGACATTTTTATGAGTTTATTTTGGTTGATTCTAATTCATTCCAGATTAAACATCATAAAAATAATAATTCAAATCAAATTGACTATTCAACACTTCATATTCTTAAGGTCTTAACACTAAAAGAGTTTGGAAATTTGAATAAAGTTAAAATAACTTTCACAAAACTATGATCCCTATGGTTTTACTTACTGGGATTATCAAATAGCCTGACATAATGTCTTCTTTTTCAAAAACAAAGACTTTATGCATTCATGGCTAATCTATTTTAAACAAAATGTCCCGTACAAATTCCCTCAATGGTTTGTTTGTTGGTGGAATTACTTTGGACCAATCTTAGAGATAATTCCTTCCAAGGTTGTATCCAGCTTAACTTTTACAAAGAAATTTGAGTTTGTGGATGATCATTTCCTAGTAGACTTACAATTCTTCAGTAAAATCTCTCTTGCTTGGATTTTTCAATGGTGATATGTTTATGGAAGTGTCTCCACCAAAGGACAATTCCCTATGCTCCAACATTCAGATCAAGTTAAGCCCTTGTCAAGTGGTGGTCTCAATTTGATCACTCCCAAGCACATTCAGATCAAGTTAAGCTCTCTCATAAACATTAATTTCGATATTATATTTATTTAAAAATAATAAGTGTGATTGATTCAGATTTATTTAAAAAATAATATTTATTCTATTTAAATGAATTTAAAAAAAAAACTATTTTTCTAAAAAAATTAGTAAAAATAATGATAAATTATGTTATTTTTGTAACGTTAATGAAATAACTTATAACGCTCTTATCTCATAATTATTTTTCTATGAAGAAATTTTTGTAATGTTAATGAAACAATTATTTTTTATTACTTTGTTTAAAAGTAATCAATTCTTCAAAAAAAATTAAGTTGTCACTTTTTATATTCAATTGCATGTTTATTGTATATTATATAAAAATAAACCATTTCATATTAATTTGATTTATTTACGCTTATTATGTTTGTAAAATTATAAAAAATACTATAAATTAATATATATATATATATAATGCAAAAATTTTATAATACATTTATATCATGATGATAGATGAGAGAGGAGGGAGATTGATAATTTAATATTCATGAGAGTGAGGAAGAATGAGAATGTCTGAAAATTTAATATTGATAGAGAATTAGAGAAGAAAGAGGAGAGAGAAATAATTATTTTAAAATTAAATTATAAATTATTATAATATTCTTACATTAAACTTGATGATAAACATGAGTTCAATGATTTTTTTGTCTAAATATTTATAACTAAAAAAATAGCGTGTGCATAAATAAATAAATATAAAAAAAAATTTAAAAAAATTTCTCATCTACATAATTGTTAATATATTGTTTCTAGTCATATTATACAGAAAATTAAAGTTTTTAATTTATTTGGTATTATTTTAAAAAGAAAAAAGCATTTGCTTAGAAATTGGATTTAATGGTTATTCTTACAAGGAAAATGTTAACAAGGGGAATTGGTCCTTTTACTTCCAGACAATTATTTTCTAAGTTAAAAATAATGTATTTGCTACAAAGTGCAACAAAATTATAGAACTTGGTTATCTTAAAAAAATCAATATAACTAAGTCATTTAATTTATTTTTATATAAGTGTATATATATTTTCTCTTAGAAGGAAACGTATGGAGAATTTGTAAAGTTAATATAATTTTGAGATATTAAAATAAATTGATGTTGGAGTAAAACTATAGTTTAATATTGCAATGTTGTTGAGTAATAATAACTACGATCAAAATTTTTGGTTATTATAGAAATTTGATTTAAAAGTGAAAATAATTAACTTTGTTGTAATCTAAAAATATTTAAAAGTTCAAGTGGAAGGAATTTTAAATACTTACATAAAAATTTATAACGAACTATACGAAAAATATTTAACCATGAGAAGAAAAAACTAGGTGATAAAATGTTGTTGTTGTTAGATCAATCCACATTGAGTGATGATTGTGGATAAGTTGTTGGATCAGTCCACAGTGAGTAATGACTGAGGATATGTCGTTTTTTAGTTTACAATGGGTGATAACTTTGAATATATTATTGTTGAATTATATATGTATATATGCATAAATCCACTATGGATGGTGACTATGGATACGAGTTGACATGTAAGTTTTGGTGGATGTGTAGCCACAACCTAGTGTTGGAAAGATTGATGGGGTCGTGTACATAGGCTCGAGGGATAAGCGGACAGGCGAACCCACATTGAGGTCAAGGTTGTTGCAAGTCTTATGTCGTGGTAAGCCACCACTCACGTATGTCTATCTTGACATAGCCACTAATTTCTTTTCCCGATGAGTATGAGCATTTCCTTGAATGGTTGGGTGATGAACTATGTTAAGGAATTTGATTGTGCTGATCACTTGACTGGGGAAAATCTTCATGAAGTTATGTTTGCATATAGTATATGACTAGGGCATGTTGGTTGAGGATTTGTTGTGATTGTCATAATATAGTGGATTCTTTATTTGCTTACCTCCTATAAATATGATAGTACATATTTAATATTTTATTTAAATATATGTTTGTTTATGTGAACTTACCTTGCATTATTGCACTTGTGGTTTTGTGCCTGTTTTATGATATTTCTAATTTGTGAATGAGTGCTCACTAATGACAGCTCAAAAACTGTTAATAATCCAAGAATCCTATTTCATCATGAATCAGAAACAAGTGACACTATTAAATGATTATTATTTGTGTAAAGAGTTAGATATCAATCAATAGCATGTGTGATGTATTGGTTTTTTTGTTTGTAGATGAATAATTTTGGTACCATCTAGTGGGAAATTCACAAGCTAAATAAATGGAATGGCTAGATACCTAAGTCTGGTTAATCAATATACCCTAGTAGCTGTAGGAAATGAAATAAGATGAGGGCATCGGGCTAGGTTATGATAAGTTTTGGAAAAGTGTTGTTTTACTACATTTTTATAAAGTAAGATAACCCTCTGTATATGGATCATTTGTTTAAATTTATTTGTAAAAAAAATATTTTAATAAAATAAACAACTTTCTATTTTTATTGTGTTTATCAAAACTACTTCTGCTTTAAAAATTATTTTCTGCTTATTATAATAAGCAAATTCTATTTGCTTATTAAATAAACACTTTCAAAAAGTGCTTCTTTTAAAGTTACTTATTTTCATTTTAAACAAACTGGCCCTATAAGAATTATACAAAGATTTTAGGTTCTAACTCGCCGGGGGACAACTACTTTTAACCAACAATTGTTTAATGGGTGTAAATATTAGATAATGTACGATGTGTAACTATTGTCACTTTTAAAATAAGAAAAGTAATGTTAATACAAGTGACCTCTCACTCAAATTTACCATTTCTACTTTACAAAACTCATGAAGGCAAAAATGCAGTGGTGCAAGGTTGTAACACCATGTGGTATGCAAAAGTGCAGTCGTGCAAGATTGTAAGAAAAGTAGAGTTTTTGTACAAGGTTGTTCATACTAGTATGTTCAAAAAATCTACTTCTGGAGCTACTGTGGACAGATGGTGAATTGATCATCTTCCTTGTAATGCAAGCAAGCTCACGCTCATGATGGCATGCTAAATCCTTCACATGACTTTCTCGCTTTCCTTCGCGTGTAGACGGACTTATACAGGCCATTATTCGTTTCAACTTGTTTATCAATAGAGCACTCAAAGCTGGTTGTTCCATTCTGGCACTGTTGATCCCCAGGTCTCGGTTGCACCACCTAAGAACCAATCAAATTATCAGTCTTCACTGAAGCAAGAAACCACACTAAAAGAAATAAGTTAGGAGAAGAAAGTAGTACAATGGTGACCGGATCAATAGCACCAATAACTTGATCATTTTTGCCTGCACAAGTACTGGAAAAAAATATATATCACGATCTGTTAGATACAATGCCGTCATCACTTTCCAACATAAAACCTCTGAACAGTTATGTCAACAAAAGGCGGCAAAAGGCTATCCAAAATATTTTACCATGAGATTGATTAAGTGTGACTCTTGCATATAACGAGAGTGGAAATCTATTTTGAATGGTTTATTTCGTGAATAATGAATGCGTCACCCTTAAACGAGTCTCATTATTTAGTAGGACCAACATGAATTTCACCTAGTAATGAAGAATGTGTTGGGAGGGTATTATAGAGTGTGATGTTGGTGTACAAGTATGGTAACTCTGAAAGGATATAAACATCCTTTGGACCTTTGGTAAGTTAGAAAATAAAGCATCACGTTTGAAAAAAAAAAAAAAACTACCCTACAAAAGCATTTGCAGAAACCCAAAAATAATTTCTCATATGGTTAGGATTAAATAGATAGAGGTAAGACTTATTACTCCATTTGATGATTCATCATCCCTCCTTGGTCAATCTCTTCTACTTGGTATAGTTCACATACTGGACTAGACTTACGGAGGTTAGCACCGCAACTTCCAGAAGAAACATCACATTTTGTTTCTGCAGAAGGAAACATCAAAGTTGTAATTGCCTTTATGTGGCACAAACTTATTTTACTTGTCTCCTCTTTTACAAAAGAGGAATTATATAAAAATAAAAAATAAAAAATTGCATACCTGTTAACAAGACTGGATTTGGAGATGGATTATTATTCGTCAAGAGCTTTTGACACATGATGGCACCCTGAAAATCTAGGAAAGTATAGTCCAGAAATTGAGATCTCTCAAGATTAGTCATCTTTGCAAAGCCAAAAGAGCGGGTCCATGTTTCTAGCACACTAGGAACAGCAGGCAAAACAAGCCTCTCCACCCCTAATTGCTCGAGCTTCTGAAGAAAGAAAAGCACGGTTAGAAAATGAAACTTCAAAAAAAATTATAATGTTAATTATTGCCATTATTTTTATTCACTTGCACACAAATTCAATATCAGAACTGAATACACACCATTTCAAAAATCATCATTTGTTACTATAGCCAGATTATGCAGCTTGTCGTATTAGATAATTTGGTAAACCTTTTAAAAGCAGCCAAATGAGGTACCAGAAATGAGTGTGAAACAAAGTGGACCATAGAAAAAACCAATAAGAAACAAATTTACTAATCCATTTTCATACCAGATATGCAAAGTTTGATAAAATAATCAATGTTCAACAAAGTCAAATGTAGCTTTAGTTAGGAACGAAAACCCCAAAGGAAAGCTTCAAATGAGCTTCCCATGCCTGTTCATCAGCATCAAGGTCATCGTGTTAGACCCACACAACCATGGAGTTCCAAGAAATGATGTTGCTGATTAGCATGGAGTGGAAGAGTATGTGCGCGACGTCAAGGTTTCCATAGCGTGAGAAGAAAAGGTTCCAAATCTCGCGTAACAATCTTTCATCTACTTCACGTTCACAAACCCCAAGTTATTCCCTTGCTTATGATGCGATGGTGGTTGTGGTTGCCAATGACGGTGGCAGCGGCGAAGCGGAGGCCGAGATGGTCTAGACACAAGCCTTTCTCTTGCAGTGTCGCCGTGCAGCCCCAGCACCACTGTAGTGTCGTCGCGCACCACTAATACCTTTACCATCACCAACTCTATTCTCCCCTCTCATGAACCAGATTTGTGCGACCACCACCACCACAACTGTGCATCGCCCTCCTCAACCCCATGAACCCAGATCTGTGTGACCACCACCACATCCTCTCACCGCCACCCACGAACCCAGATCCACACGACCACAAGCACCCAAACACCACGACAACTACACGCCCCCACCCTCAATTTCACGAACCTAGATCCGTGTACCCTTCTTTTTTCTTTTGATTTTTTGTTTGTCGGTCATCCCTTTCTTTCTCCGCAATCTTCTGCATTCAAACACATCATCAACATCAACATCAACAGCACCTTTAACCCAAGTTAATTGGGATCGGTAGTAGATGAACCCAATGATAAATCGGAAATAAGACAAAGAAAGAGAAAGGGAGATGGGAAGAAAAAGTGGAAAAAAGATAAAAGAGAGGAAAAATAATTAAGACTATACTTTGAACATCTTATTGCTTGATTGTTTATTTGTTGTTGGGTGAGAAGGATGTGGTGTTGTTGTCTACATAGTGATTAAGGTTTTTTTTTTTTCTAGAAAAAAATGGATAGTGACGGATTTTTTAAAAGCCGCCACTATTTTAAATTTACTATTTAAAAATTTTTAAGTTAACAAAACCACTAACGTTGCTAATAGAAAATCAAAGAAATGACTAAAATGAAACTTTTAAAAACATAAAGGATCAAAATGAACCTTTTAAAATTTAATGTACCAAAACGAAACAACAATGAAACATAATGGACCAAAAGTGACATTTAGCCTAATTATTTCAATTCATATGACTTAGAACTAATTAGAAAATTACAAAAATGACAACGAGTTTTACAAGAAACCTTGCAAGAAGCACTAGGAGCTCTAAATAGTCGTGTAAACAACGAATTACATTTACATATCGTCAATGCTAATATTTACATATTTAGAGGGATGAAAGAAAAAAAAAAACTGATTAGTCCTTCTATTATATATAGAGCATAGCATTATTTTTTCTTCTAAAACTAATAAAAATAAGAAATTTTCACTGAAACCATTCGTGCAAATGAAATTAGTAATCTACGAACGCATTGAGCAATATAATACTAAATTGTAATTATGAGTACCGTACTTGAAGTAGGCAATGGTATTGCTTGTATTTATGGTTGTATTTATGGTTACTGTCGTGATGAAGTAATGGCATGTAAATTGGTGGAATTTGAAGAGGGTGCTATAGACAATGCTTTTGAAATAAAATAAAAAAGAAGTCTTAATTATGTTTTTAATTAGTCCCTGAAATTTGGGGTGAATCTTATTTTGGTCCTCGAAATTTTAAAAAGATTATTTTAGTCCTCAAATTTCTGTTGTTTCTAAGGGACCAAAAACCAAATTCGACCTCAAATTGCAGAAACTAAAAACATAATTTAGCCTAGAAAAAAAATTGTATTAATGGGTGATGATCTGATGATACAAGAGGGCATTTTGGTAAAAGCAACAGGAGGAATTGCTCATACACCAATACATAAGGCAGACTTATGCAGGTTGTGTTGCAAATGCCCTTACAAAACCCATCAACAATTGAGGAATTTTCAGCTTTGGAATCTTGATTAATCGAATTTCTCCTGATCTGATATTGACTTGAGACGTTTTGTATATGAGTCTCTCCATACAGGAGTTAGTGTTATTGATTTGATAATCCCTGTAGGACGTGGCCAACAAGAATTAATTATAGGAGACAAACGGGTAAAACAATAGTTGCCACAAATATGATTCCCAATCAATAGATCAAAATGTAATGTGTGTTTATGTAGTTGTTGGTCAAAAGGCATTTTTTGTGACAAAGTGGAATACACTTTTGGAAACAGTTTCTAGATCAAGTTCTCACATAGGAAAAGGAACTACTTTACCAATAGTTGAAACCCAATAAGGGAGAATGTTTTTAAATCAAAAAGATTTGTTGGAGGCAACAAAAAGTGCATATAATTTTGTATGATAGGAGAATAATTAGAATATCTTTTGAACTCAAAGATAAATTTCTCCACTCCATATGCCTTGCCATAATTTAAAAGTAGAGACTTGAACATTCGAGTCATTGCCCAAAGTATGTATGTTAGAATGATAAGAAGTTGGTGTATCTTAGAAAGTGGATTTTGGGTTAAACTCAACCCCAAAGCTAACTATGTTAGATTTTAGTTTAAAACCAATTGACACTTAGTGAAGTTGTCCAACAGATACATAAGCTGCACCCCGAGAATTGAGGCAGGTGATGTGGAACTTTCCTAACACACCCCTCTCCACAGATGCCCCACTAGAACAGGTGAGCCTACTAGAATAGGCGAGAACCAAGATGAACTATATCTCTAATACCATGTTAGGTTTCAACTTAAAACCAATTTGCACTAAGTGAAGTTGCCCAACAAATATATATAAGTTGTGCCCCGAGAATTGAGACAGACAATGTGGAACTTCCTAACACACCTCCCCCCTCCATAGATGCCTGCCAAAATAGGAAAGCCTACTAAAATAGGCAAGAACCAAAATGGGCTATAAGCTCTGATACCATGCTAGATTTCAGTTTAAAACCAATTGACACTAAATGAAGTTGCCCAACAGATATAAAAAGCAACCCTCCATTTATATATTCTATCTTGGTCTTATCTCTAGCCAATGTGAGACTTGAATTTTCCCAATAGTGTATAAAACCTATGAATCACCGACTCTGGCATGAGCACTTTGACACGGTTAAATGTCCAAAACATAGGATATCAGAACACCACACATACACACACATAATCAGCATGACAAAATTTGTTCACCTAAAAACAAAGTTAAACTTTACAATTTCCATATGATAATGACCCTCACCAATAGAATACTAAGAAGGGTCATATTACAATGCAATCTTTACAAAAGAAATCTCAAGATAAGAAGGTGAATCAAATCTCTTAAAATTAAAACTAGTTAATTACTATGAAAATGAAAAAATATTGAGTCTTGCAATATTTATATGTTGACTTTCTTTAAATTTTTTTTTTTATAATTTTATGATAGAAGTGGAAGGTGAGCCCTGGTACAGCGATAAAGTTGTGTCTTGGTGACCTGTTGGTCATGGACTGGAATCTGGAAACAACATCTTAGCATATGCAAGGGTAAGGCTATTTACAATATCCATCTCCCTTACTTTCGCATAGTGAGGAGCCTCTGAGCAATGAGGTACGTAGTTTTCTTTTATATTTTTTTTAGTTTTTAATTTCATGATAGAAGTATTTAGCCAAGAGTTGATGTTGGCTCACTCTCTTCGTCCATGTCCAAGGCTCCAAGTCATGTTAGAGAAGTGTCCAAGCCATGTTGAAGAGGTGTTTGAGCAAAATAAATCATTTATTAAATTAATTGCGACCCAGCAAAGGGGTGTCTGGCATGTATCCAAGGCGTGTCCGACAAGTGTTGTGTCCTAAAAGTGTCTAACACACAGACATGCCACTTTGCAAAGGTGTTTGTGCTTTATGGTATATTACACAGTGCAGTTATCCTATACCATTTATTTGAATGCCATCAGAAAATGACGCAGTACAGTTATACTATACCACTTTAGGGTCTGTTTGGATACAGATCACAAGCATGGTTATCAAAATCGCGATTTAAATCATAGAATCGTCCGATTTTACGATTCTACTAAGCCTCCGCGAGTTAAATCGCATGTAGAATCGTTTCTGAGTAGAATCGGTGGACTCGGTGTAGAATCAGTAGAATCGGCGTAGAATCGCGAGTCTGGTTGCGATTTGGCAATTCCAGGATTATGTGAAACAAACTTGTGTAAGGACGGAAGAAGAATTAAAAAAAGGGGAGAAAGTGAGGATGCAGCAGAAGAAAGAAGAAGCCATGGACTGAAATTAAAGAAGATGAACTGCACGAAGAAGGGGAGAAAGCAGCGCAGCAACGGCCAGCAGAAGAAGAAGGAGAGAAAGTAGCGCAGCAATCGGCAGAGAAGAATTTATATGGGAAAGAATTAGGTTTTTTCTTGTTTTTGGGCCAGATTCATAAAAAAATTGCTTCCTGCACCCCTTTTTTGCTTACTATATACCTTCTGGTTCATTTTTTTTTTCATATTTAGGTAATTTATTTATTTTTTATCTAAAATAGACTCTTACGATTCTACGATTCGATTCTACGAGGCCTCCACGATTCTACGTAGAATCACAATTTTGACAACCTTGGTCACAAGTGCTTTTGAGAGCTTTTTTAGTAGAAATATAGAGCTTTTTTCAGTAGAGAAGTTCTCAAAAGCACTTCTAGTCTTGTATCCAAACAAGCTCAATCCTGGCAAAACATGGCTTCCAAGTTCTAATTAAAGTAAAAGACAATAAAAAGGGCAAATGTGTGTTTTGGGGATGACCTTTTCAAGCTCTAGCATTAAAATGTGACACATTCCATGTCGACGATATTGTAATCTGGTACCGACAAGAGGTATTTCAGCAACCTTCTTCCCATAGACCCTAAAAAATTTACATAGCAAATTAAATATGACCATAACATAACAAAGCATAAAAAACAACTCAAATAAAACATGCAGACATACAATCAAACAAAGCATAATACTTGATGGTAAAAGACCCTATCCTCACCTAACAGTTGCCACACTAATTAGTTCTTCATTTCTCTCAAGTAGCACAGTATAGAAACCCTGGAAATTCAATCGGTTTAGCTCTGACCTGCCAAGTTCCAAAGAACAGATATCAGGTATAGGCCAACAGATGTAACAATAATGTAGCACAATTTAGAGGCGGATATCAAGATCATGGACAAAGTAAATAAAGTAGATGTAAAGTGTAAGCAAATCCATAAGTAAATGTTATCGATGTATATAACACAAATCCATAAGTGCAAGGTTTCCTACCAAGTCTGAACACTATGTTATGAATGGATAGGAAGCCAGCAAGCTCTACCGATAGTATGCCTCACTTTTGGCAACATGCAGGATCAGTAATAAAAGAAATCCAGCTTGGTGGGTGGTATGGACTGCAACCGTTTGGTCCATTTGGCTACAGAGAAATCAAATTATTTTTAAAATGGAAGGTGCAATATGAAACAGCTCTTTGATTCTATCAAGTATAGATCTTGGTCATGGTTGAAGGAAAAACAGGATCACTTTGCAGCATCTTTTTATGAGTGGCCTGTGGTGGGCTTTAAAGCAGGTATAATGAGTGTGGGGAAAGTCTTATTCTAACGAGGATTGTTTATTATCCTTGATGGTCTTTGTTCATTTCATAGTATTAGATGGCCTTATAACAGAGAATCTAGGTGTCCGTGCTGTTTTATCCATGGTGGAAAAGCGTTTTTTTGTGATCGGGTTTGTAGTAAGAAGGGGACATGTTAGCTATGTTGTGAGTGGGGGGTGGCAGATATGCTTTGTTTTATTAGCATCTAGTTGGGGTCTGGAACACGAAAAGCATGTGGGTTGAGCTCTTTTATTTTCATACGGTGAATTTGGTTTGAGTGGGGGGGTGTAACAGGTAATTTTTTAGAGCCTTTATGATTTTTACTTTGTCTTATCATTTATGTATGATCCTATGCGACATATAGCAGTTGTATTTTCTATCTTCGGTGGGTGGTTTGCTTTGCTGCACTCCTTGTGCCTCAAACTACTTATACCGTTCTTAATATATTTTGGCTTTTTGAAGAAGAAAAAAACAAATATAACAAGCAACATAAAACATAATGACATATGTTGAAGGATAACAATTTCTTACCATCTGCTGAATATAACATCTTCCACAAGATCTCTGTTTGTTAAGGATTCCTTTAGGGGCTCAAAACATTCATGCATCACCGAAATAGCAAGATTGAGCTTGCTGTAACTTTCTGCCAATAAGTCACTTTTACTACTATCATGTTCGCAACTGTCAGGGTTGATAAACTTCACCAATGTCCAAGTTAGATTGTCCACACCCACTGAAACTGGCTCTCCTAATAATTTATGAAGGCCCTCATATATCTGCAAAAAATAGACACCATAATGTAAAGTAGAACAGTTGTCCTAAAAGCGATAAAACTTATCCCAATAGGAATGTGAAGGAGAGAATAATATTCTTTATTATATTAACATAACTAAGATCTAGGAGAGAAAGAAACTCCCTCTTTTCATCAAATCACAAACAAAAAGCTTGAAGATAAACAAATAGGAACAAGCAACATTTCATGCACACTATGACTAAATTTTTCTAAATGAGAAGAAATAAAGGATTTTGATTTACTGTACCTTTTCACAGTCTTTTCCACAGAACCAGTTTCCAAGATATCTTGTTGATATATCTGCAGCTCCATTTTGAAGGCACCTAACATGATCTACACAAGTTTGACAAAGATGACACCAGGTTTACATATGCAGACAAATATATACTCAAGATATTCAGGCATGGATAAAATATTAAAGTAAAAAAAGAGTATAGCTTACTTACATTTATGTTCACACTGAATGCAAGGAAGTAGTTGTCCAACCTCATCATCTCCATCAATTTTCCTTTGGCCACAAATCCCACAACGACATGATGGACAAAACCAGTCACCATTAGGGATGTCCTATAGAAAAAAAAGAAATAAAACAAGCCGAAGTAAACAACTCAGATCCAAGACCAATTATCAATATCAAAGTACTGAAATGATGTTATATAATAAGTAAAAACATGATAGCACTAAGTATAGCATGATTGAGAAGGAAAATGGTTAATCTACCTCCAAACCAAGACACGTCTTATGAAATGAAGACGGACATTTATCACATAAAATAAGTTCACCACCATAGTGGCAAACAGAACAAATGTAGTCATTCTCGACTAGAGACAAACCACTGAAGGATTTTCCACTAGTTTCCCTTGTCTTATGATCATGCATCATTTTTATCTGGCAATCTAATAGTGATCTACCATCTTCCAAAAAGATACTAGCAGAGGGTCTGCAGGTACTACTGCCACTAGCATGATTTTCAAAGCCAACAAAACTGTATATTCCCATGCAACAGTTACACTTGATTCCATCACGAGTTATTTTCCCATCAGCCAAAGTACGGACTTTACGGTGCCTGCCTTTTGCCTTATAATAAACCTTACACCTTGGTAAGATGATGCTGTTGTCTATCAAGCAAGACAGAACATTCAGAGGTTTATGATTTAAAAGAGAAGGGGCAGACACCTTTTGTGCCCTCTTTTTTGATCTTAGCACCCTTAGAGGAAATCCATTGCTTTGGCACTTGGGTATGTTGGCCTTTGAATCCCCCAAGCTCTTCCGCTTTCGATTTTCAGCTGATCTACAAACTAGATCCCCATTCCAAACCTGATCAACATTTTTTTCATTCATGCCCGAGACATTTAAACGTTTCATGTCAGACCTAGCCAATTTAGAAATACTTTTTCCCATACAAAATCTGCATGCTGCATGGAGTGTTGGGAATCTTCGATTTAGTGGAGAAATGTATATTATTCCCCTTTTCTTATTAGTTGGAGGTGGATAGTCAAAAATCCATCCTTCTGCTAACAAATGGTTCTTTGCTTTCAGTATCCATTGTTTTTTATCAGCCCAACTCATGTTGTATATATGCGAGCGATAATACTGCTCAACAGCCTCAGGACAAAACTTAGGTACATCTTCAACTTCATCTTCAACCAGAGAAGATGACACAATTGGAGGAAAGATATCTGGATTCTGAATATTTTCTGATGGATTAAGAGGCACACCTGGAAGATGATAGTCAACTGTAGGATCAATCATACTCTGATCATTTTGGAGCTGCAAGGAGTTCATGTTGGTGTCCTTTTTCATAACTCTACAAACTTCAACAGCCTCAGGACAAAACTTAGGTACATCTTCAACTTCATCTTCAACCAGAGAAGATGACACAGTTGGAGGAAAGATATCTGGATTCTGAATATTTTCTGATGGATTAAGAGGCACACCTGGAAGATGATAGTCAACTGTAGGATCAATTATACTCTGGTCATTTTGGAGCTGCAAGGAGTTCATGTTGGTGTCCTTTTTCATAACTCTAAAAACTTCAACAGCCTTAGGACAAAACTTAGGTACATCTTCTACTTCATCTTCAACCAGAGAAGATGACACAGTTGGAGGAAAGATATCTGGATTCTGAATATTTTCTGATGGATTAAGAGGATCACCTGGAAGATGATAGTCAACTGTAGGATCAATTATACTCTGATCATTTTGGAGCTGCAAGGAGTTCATGTTGGTGTCCTTTTTCATAACTCTACAAACTTCAACAGCCTCAGGACAAAACTTAGGTACATCTTCAACTTCATCTTCAACCAGAGAAGATGACACAGTTGGAGGAAAGATATCTGGATTCTGAATATTTTCTGATGGATTAAGAGGATCACCTGGAAGATGATAGTCAACTGTAGGATCAATTATACTCTGATCATTTTGGAGCTGCAAGGAATTCATGTTGGTGCCCTTTTTCATAACCCTACAAACTTCAACAGCCTCAGGACAAAACTCAGGTACATCTTCAACTTCATCTTCAACCAGAGAAGATGACACAGTTGGAGGAAAGATATCTGGATTCTGAATATTTTCTGATGGATTAAGAGGATCACCTGGAAGATGATAGTCAACTGTAGGATCAATTATACTCTGATCATTTTGGAGCTGCAAGGAATTCATGTTGGTGTCCTTTTTCATAACCCTACAAACTTCAACAGCCTCAGGACAAAACTCAGGTACATCTTCAACCAGAGAAGATGGCACAGTTGGAGGAAAGCTATCTGAATTCTGAATATTTTCTGATCGATTAAGAAGTACATCTGAAAGATGACAGTCAACTGTAGGATCTACTATACTCTGATCATTTTGGAGCTGCAAGGAGTTCGTGTTGGGGTCCTTTTCCATATCTCTACAAACTTCAATGAGTGAAAGGTAGAACTTTTTGCCCTGCTTATCAGGAACATTATACCTGTAACGCTTAATATTATTTTTATTTGACCACTCAATTTTCCATCCAAGACATACAAGATGTTTTTGTAATTTTTCCATCCATAATGCCCTATCTGCTTGCTTGGGAGCAAGTAGATATTCCCTAACAGCATCAGGGCATAATGCAACTTCAGACAACTTCAGAGGTTTCCAATAGTGTGACCTTAAATGAGTTGAGGATCTATTTTCTCTACTTTCTTCAGACCAGAAAGCACCACGGGGGCTAATTTCTTTTTGCAACTTGGGTAAGATCTCTTTAACAGGAGGAACAGGTTCTTTCTGCACAACGTTTTCCTTATCAGGAAAAGTCACACTTAAGTCAACACTAGCCATAGCTTCAACAGATTCCGGCTCCGGTGCTTCATTTAATAAACTCCATGGAAGGTTCAACACTGAGATAACTTCTTTTACCGTAAGAGATAAGTAATCATTAATTACCTCCATTACCAGATTTCTCCACAAGTACTTCATATTACATGTCCACTCTCGAATCTTCTCAAATCCATTTTTTATGCGTAAATCATACCAAATCTGCTTAGCCGAAACTGCAACAAACGATTTCCTCTTCTGCTCCTCAACCAAATCAAGAAACACCCAGTTCCCCCGCTGCTCCCACTCCTCCGTAACTTCATGCCAGTCCTGAGTAATCCGCAACTGATGAATTCCAACTTGTATTTCATCACCCAAATCGGGGAAAAACACACTCCTCTTCTCCATTCCATCACAGTGGTCGTCAAATATAACACCTTCCCACCAAGCTTCCTCATAGTTCACATCAACACACAGACCGAACTTAAGGTCCCCTCTCTCAAACTCAACCAAAGGAGGCATTGGCCTAATGGACCCGCGCGCGTAGCAGTAACATTCATTATCACCATCCAAAGCTTCTGAAACACTCACTGCCTCCTCAAGATAATTCACCCCACCGTCATCCAAAACATTGTTATATCTGACATGCCGCTTCAGCTTCTCACACTGGATAACTGTTGCAGGGTGCCATGATCCTAGAAACCCCAAATCCACACTCCTCACCTGCAAAATTCCAAAACTTTTCAAATTTCAAAAGAATCCCAGATAAAAAAATAAAATAAAAAATCACTCACTCATGTTCCCTACAACCAAAGCAAGTGATCACAAGGGAAAAATCGAAACTGTGCAAACCAAAAACGACACCGTGTTACGGCAGCCTAAAAATAGAGCGACAAATCAAAAAGCACTTTCACTTTGCATGCATGGCAGCGAAAAAGGGAATTGAATAATGAAAACGACAATGGCATAAGTAATGTACCTAAAAAGCTATGAAACGACATAAGACCCAATCAAGAAAAAAAGAACAGAAACGTAAACCAAAAACCAAAACAAGAAACAAATGCACAAACAGAGAAATTAGAAAGCCAATAAAAAAATCAACAAGAAAAAAGAGGGGGGGGGGGGGGGGCGACAACAGGATACGGTACCCCACAAATTTTTTTTTATTCTTTTTTAAAAGACCCCAATAACAAGAAAAAGAGAAGAAAAAAATTGATGTTACCTCCACTTTTTCATTGACACCCAGCTTTCTTGAAAACCCTCGTTTTCGCTTCCTATTCTGAGGAGAATAATTATTATCGACGATCTCCATCAGTAGCGGTTGCACTTTCTAAAATGCCACTGAATAACCCTGAAAAAAGAGAGAGGGTTTTGAAACGAAACAGAAAAGAACATTGGAGACTTGGACTCCAAGTATACAACAGCACACTTAGGACGTAAAGATTAAATCCTATTGGACCGAGTCAATCGAACCAGTGTGTGAAACTTTAAAAAAAAAAAAAAGAAAAGAAAAACTATAGGTATTCTTTTCCATAGAAATCTAGTTCGATAAAACAATTTAAAAGGAAAAAAAATTAGGAGGATCAAAATAATTAAAATTATAAAATATAAGTTAAATATTATCTTTTAGAGTTGATTTTAAATATTCAATGAAATTATTTAAAAATTAAATAGTTTAAATTAATTATATTTATAATAGTAAATATGGTTTTTACTTTGTTAATAATATTCTATTATTTTTATAACTTGTATAACTTTTTTGTTATTAAATAAAAAATAGAAATTTTATCTATAATTTTTTAAAAGCAATTTCAAGAAACACTAAACATTCTTAAAGAAGAGAAAAATTGTATTAAAATATAAAAAGGAGAAATCTATAAACTTTTCATCAAATTTAAAAAACTATCCATATTTATTGCCAAAATTATAGCAATAGTTGCATAAAAATTGAAGAAAAATTCACAATAAATTAAAAAATTAATAGAAAAAATATATGTGAAAAATTGGCTAAGTTACAACTTTGATCCTTCTTTAATTTTTTATTTGTGATTTTGGTCCCTTTAATTTAAACTATTTAATTTT
>PYAF01003347.1:56602-92257 GCA_007407185.1 Glycine tomentella | reverse complement strand
TGCTCATAGTACAACGAAATCATGATTCCGTTGTTTTTTTTTTATTTTGATGCAAAAAAGGAAATAAGCTTTCTTTGCTTGTTTCTGTCTTCTTCTTCCTCTACACGCTGGGGTAATGGATTGTGGTGAATACCTAAGTCGATGGTCTGGTCATAATGGCAATGAGAACGCGTAGTTGCACAAATGAAGGTGAAGGGCCAAAGGTTCGTGCAATGTAGAAGCGATGCAGTGTTGGTTGGTCTAAGGGGTCGTGCATGCAAATTTGTTGTTTGGGTGGTGAGCGGTGAGCGGCGCGTGACACTGTTGCAACAACATCAGGATCACTAGGTTCAGATCTGAATGAAGGTGGTGACGCACGATGTTGGTGTGGTGGTGATGGGTTGGGTTGGAGTGAAAACAAGGTCAAAGGGAAGAGGGAGGGGTAAGAAGATCTTTTCTCACGCTTGTAGGGGGCAATAGCAACTCACTCAAACAAGAAGGCTGATACTAATATCTTGGTGAGAAGAATGCTAGACTTTGAAATTAAGGGGGTATTGTATTAGGATTTTAATGAATTTTAACTGACTTTTTTTTTTTTATAAAAAAATCTTATGGTATTTAATTAAGATTTTAAAATTGTATAAATAAGTCTTGTGTTTGTGGTATTTAATTAAGACTTTAATATTTTTTAAAGAAGTCAACAAAATTAAGAGGGATTCGATTAATATTTTTATAACTTAAAGAATATACAAATTTCAATAGATTATTTTTTAAGATGAATTTTAATGGATTTGATATAACTTTTTTTTTTTTTTTTTTAAAAAGTACCCCTCGAGCAATCACACCCAAAAACTTAAGATTTTCCTCTGACTTTTTTGTTTTTGTTTTGTTTACCAAACTTTACCTACTCCCACCATATATAACCTTAAAATGTTTTCGGTGGTTCAACTATAGGTATGTTTCTGCGGGGTCTTGGTGTGAACATTTTACACAATATCCATCCTGTTTAGTTGGATCCTCAGTAATTAGCAGGTGACGGGTCACTTGGTCAACATTGGTGTGGATGGTCTGGAATGTTTAATGGTGAATACTTTGATGAAGAGTTTGTGTGGAATTTTTTTTGTTTCACGGCTTGGTCTTGGTTACCAGGCCTCACTGATGGGTTCCATTGCTCTTTTTTCACAGTGGAAAAATGTCAACCCAGGGGCTTGTATTAACAATAGAGAAATTAATTTGCGACTATATATATGGACTCGGAAGGGACACGCGTGCAGCAACATTACTTTGCATAATGCATTTTTGTAGTATGGGTTTCAAACACTTTTGTTATGTGTTTTTTTATTTTTTTTATTTTTATCACGGGTTCTGTTGGCAGCAGAATGTACTTGTTGGTTATTAAATATTAAGTGACTAATTTAATATTAGTAACCAATGGAAGGGCTACGGGAGTATATATTTGTCCTGAATATTGTTTACTTATTGTAATTGATCTGAGTATTTCTTATAACCCTGTTAATGATATGACTTTGCTTTTACCGATAAAAAGAGTGTGATAAATAGATGATAATTACATTGTACCCTTCATGATATGTCCATACCAGTCATGCCATAGTCACTACTTAGATCCAATACAATTGATATGTAAGTTTTAATGTGAAAGTAATTTTAAATCTATAAAATTGTTTTAAATCATTAAAAATTTTATAATATAAATTCATTAAAATTCAAATTATAAAATTTTAATCCTAATATTTTTATAAAATTTTGATAAATTATAATATTTTTATATAATATTTTAAAATTCACAAAAAAATCATGTTAAAAAAGCTTTTTAAAATTCTAATCCAATACACCCTCTACTAAAATGATCCTGTACTCCAATTAGCCATCCAATTTGCACAAGATTACGCTAATTGTTTTACATGCTCAATGTGGTATTTTTTTAAAACAAATTAATGCCTATAATTTTTTGAAAAAATAATCATCATCATTAATTAATGATGATCTAACCTGCATACAAATTCCTTTTAAAAAAATAACTTGCATATAAACATGTCATATCACAAACCCAAAAAATTAGTGCAGTGATGTAAGGCTTTGTTGTGTTCACATGAGTGAGAATAATTTATTTAGTAGAAAAATTCTTGTTTGATTCTTACCTTGTGCAAAATTCCCTTGGACCAACAACAATCACGCACCACCGCAAGCAAGATTAGTTCCTGACCTAATAAATTGGAGGACACTAGTGATTTCTGATGTAGGACAAAAAAAAGACATATCATATCACATAATATTTCAAAAATAGTCACAAAACGAAAATATGTCTAGACATATATATTGTTACCATTAATTAGTCATACTGCTTTGAAGTAAGTATGGATTCATAAATAAGCAAAAATAATTATTTTACACTTCTTAAGAAAATTACTTGAAATCATTTAATTTTACTAATCTCAAGTAAAAATAAGATTATTTCTAAAATATCCTTTATTGGAACTTGATATCATAAATAAAATAGAGTCCTTAAAAATAGAATTACAATTAAATAAAGGTATTCTAGGAATGATATCATTAAATCGGGGAAATTGATTAGATTTGCTTATATGAGAAGTGTTAGTGACACTCTTTTTAAGACTCTCTATGATTGATTAGAATTTAGTGAAAATCATCATTTTTATTCATATTAAATGAGAAGTGAAACCTAGCGAAATTGATGATTTTCAATAAATTTTAACCAATCAACAAAAGAGCATTTGAGGGAGAGAGTTAGAGATTCCTACTAGCATTTCTTTATAGTCCAAGATACAAAGTAACTTTTTGCTTGTACATGAGTCCAAAGGGGGTAGTTACTATGAATTTTTCTTTTAAAGATCAATAAGAAACTTAAAACTAAAACTAAATAAAGCTATTAAATAGTATAAAATGTCATTTGTTTACTTTGCTTTGGAACTATTAACATTGCGGGACTTACATATGTTTTTGGTACATCAAATATACTCATTTTCATATTATCACCTACAAAATGTTTTTTATAATTTATTTTGGTACTTGACGTTTTCAAAGTTTTACATTTGGTACATGTCATTATCTTGAGTTTGTTAAGTGATGACGTGACAGACAAAAATGTTATATCATCAATGTCACGTTGTGTTGGGTTTACTGAGTTGTTGTTCCAAAAAAATGTCGACATCATTAAATTTACTATTTACATTTTAAAAACTGGTTTTAAATAAAAAATTTAAAAAAATCTTTTTTCTTACAACAATCCATTCCTCTCCCTGTCATCCTCCCCTGCTCTTTGACGCTACCACCGCACCAACAGACCATTGCTTCGCAATGACACATCGAGCTTCATTGCAAAGGCTTTGACAACCAAATCTGGTCTAGATAGCTAGATCACTTGTTGTAGGTGATTGAGGCAGCGATAAAGAGTTTCTTCTATGTGTTCGAGAAGGATTGTCGAACTGAGATTTCCTCTCTCACGAGACCATCATCATCTCCTATTTCCATTTTCTTTACCAACAAAAACATAAAATACCCAAAAACATAATAATGTTTTTTTTTTCAAATCTCATATCTATAAGCTTCCATGGATGGTGTCACATATGTCGACGAATGAGATCCACCTATCAATTGGGAAAGGAGCACCAATGCAGCGGGGTAGGTGTCTTGGGTGTTGGTGAGTTTTGGTGGTTTCTTCTACAATTGTCGCAGGAGCTAAAGCGCTGAAATTGATTATCTGACATTCAATCTGTCACATAATCACTTAACGTATTTAGGATAACATAACGAATAGATATCAAATACAAAATTTTGGAAACATTAGATACCAAAAAAAGATAATAATATGAGGAAAATGTATATTCTAAATATAAAATATATATTTAAGCCTATTTTGAAGTGATTGATCAAAATATATTACTTTTACAAACTAATAGTAAAACCTTTTAGATTTAAATATGTTTTTCCTATTTGAGATATGTCCATTTTTTACAAATTGCTACTTATTCAATTTTTTTTATATTGTATTATCTCAGTATTTTGTAGCTTTGACACATGTTATTAGTGTCTCTCTAAGTAATAATATCACAAGCGAATTGTCACATCACTTCCATGTGAACCAATAACAAACTTTTCTTATTTTTTTATTATTGTTGTTATTCAGATATGAGATTGTGCAAAATCTCAATTTAAACCGCAACTCCATCTTCTTCCAAGGTTCACAGACAACCCAAATAATAGTAAATAATCAGAACAAAAGCTACAGAATAAGCTGCATCAACATCAATCTGGGTGTAATTAACCATAGTCACAAGGGATAATGTCATAAGCGGTAAATAACAGTAATCATCGACAATGACCCAACTAAGCCAATAAGGATTTCCCTCGAGGGGTTCTTTGTCTCTTCTGCCATGGTGGACACCATGTTGAAACCGGAGTAGGACCAATACAGTACAGTATTGCGGCGAAGTTGAAAACGCCGTCGATGCCATAAGGAATAAGCAAGGTCAAGTTGGAGGCTTTTCCGTGGACGAAGCCGACTACGATGATGAAGGCACTGATGAATATGGTGATGACGGAAGTGAGCCAGATTAAGAGGGAGGTTTTGCGGGTGCCGCTGACGGCAATGTCGTTGGCGATGAGGAGAACGGCAACGTCGAGAGGGAGGTCGACGGAGGCGAAGGCGGTGGCGCATGATCCTTCGCCGGAAGAGAGAAATGTGGAGAGATGGTCGCACGTGGGAGGGGTGAAGGAGTCATGGCTTGTGGCGCGGAGGAGAGAGAGAGTGACCGCCACCACCAGGAACGGAGGTGGTGGCTTTTCATTTCATAACTTCATGTCACAACAACAATAAAAAAAGTAAACACTAACATGAAGTTTAAAATCTAATATAACAAAATAAAAAAATATTAAATAAGTAGTAATCTGAAAATAGATATATTTTAAGTAGGAAAAATATATTTTAGTATTTTAAAATTATTCATCGACATGAGACCCTTTTAATTTTGTCACACTAATCAGGAATCGCTAACCACATGGTGATCGAAGTTCCACTTTCACTTGTCTTGATTTCTACAAATTATCTAAGCAATTATCCAATTCTAAAATCGCTGAAGAAAGAAGATAATTAATATGACAAACAAACGTGAACTCAAATTTGAGTCAAACCAATAAAGCTTAGCATTCCTCGTGGTGCTGGAATCTTGCAAGCCCAACTTTATAGCCTAAGGCCTTGATATCTTGTTGCACTTGTGCTCTGAACTCATTGTAAGTAAAGGGCTTGTACTTGGAGCTCTCAATTGCAACGTCTTCACCGGGAA
This sequence comes from Glycine tomentella, assembly GCA_007407185.1. Lineage (NCBI taxonomy): Eukaryota > Viridiplantae > Streptophyta > Magnoliopsida > Fabales > Fabaceae > Glycine > Glycine tomentella. Next base: position 86,957 of record PYAF01003347.1, on the reverse strand, counting down.
AAACAAAGTAGCATATTGAAATCCTCTCTTTGTGTTTGTTTATACTCACTCTGTGTGCCACACTCTTGTATCTGTCGTCGCTAATTGCCTAAACCAAACCAAAACAGCCATTATGAAGAGTTACTTCAAAATATAATTTCACTAAATATTAAATATTTTCAATTGCTATTTTGATTTTAAATTTTTTTAGTTGTTTCTATTAAAATTATTAATTTATTTTTATTTTTAAAAATATATATTTTCCATTCCCAGAAAATGACTAAAAATGTATTATTTTTTAATAATAATAGGAATTGAAAATAAATAAAATTTAAATAGGGAGTAAAATAAAACTAATTTTAGGGATAAACAAATATATAACTTTTTTTTAGGGAAAACAAATATATAATTATAACGCATTTGATAGCGTAAAGTTTTTTTTTTTTTATATAGTCAGTCCAACATAAATTATCATACATTACATTTTTTTTATCATACATAATAAGATTAATGATAAAAAATACATAAAAAGATTATTGAGTTTGTAATTAATTATTTTGAATTAATTAAATTTTGGTCCCTTTACTATTGTTTAAGATTTTGGTCCCTTTTTTCCAGCAATTTTGATTCTCTTATTTTAATTGTGTATTTTTTGTTTATCCATTAACTTGATGTTTATTATTTAACAAAAATATAAACATAGAGAGTCACGTTATTATGAATGCATCAACGTGAAAACATACAAAACAAGAATTTTTGTTATTATAATTGACTAAATATACGATAGTGTAACATTAACATTTTCATTAAATACTAAATATAAGATTAATAGATAAGCCAAAATTATAATTTAGATAGGGAGAAGATTGATTGGACGTTTTTAGTTAAGTATTTTTCTATTTTTCTTAGCTTATTTTGACTTCTCTTATACTTTTATTTTTTCATTCTAATTTAATTTTTGTCTTAGACAAACAAGTGGGCTTAATTGCTAATTTTTGTTTATTTTCGGATTTTATTTCACTTAACCTATCTTCCTTGTACAAGATCTACAGATCTCCACAGAACTCCGAATGGAGCATATGAGTAGTCCTTGGAAAGATAAGGAAAAGATCTACAAGTTTGTCAGAGATAAGCTAAGGCCAATTCTGTCATTTGGAGGGTCATTTTAGGTTTTCAAGTGAGAATCACTGTACTTGAATTTTGGGCTGCGAGTTAGAATTTTATTGATTTAATTAGCATAATTAATTATATTAGATGGGCCTACTCATGACCCATTCTTTCCTTCTGACTTAGTCACTATATGCTAGTGAAATTAGTTAGTGAAAAGACACTACATTTTAGCAAAAAAATAGAATTTATATTTTCTTTTTAAGTTTTCAGAATTAAAACTCTTTCTCTTATTTTCTCTCAATTGTTCTTCATTTTTCTTCACTGTTCTTCATTTTCGCTTTTTGTTCTTCCATTTTTATGCACCAATTTCGTGGGACTTTCATTGATGATGATCATGAGAGGCTAAACAATCAATCAATCCAAAGATCCAGCCCAAGCAAGGAGAATTTGAGTTCTGGTTTGGTATTTCAAATTTTGTGTGAATGTTCATTTTATTCTTCAATCCTCTATTCAATTTTCATGATTATGAATGTATTTAGGATTGAAAGAGGATTAGGTTATGGATTCATTTCCTAATTTCGAATTTTAATCACAGATTAGTTAGATGATATTTCAATTAGGTTTGTGATTTCAATTAATTTAGGAGTTAATTCGATTGAACTGCTTCTAATGAAATTGAATGAATTGGATTAACAGGATTATTATCTGAGAACTATGATAATTACCATTGCTTGGTTTGGTGAATTGGATTGATGTTCTTTAATCTGTTTTACAATATCTCTTATTAATTTTATCCGTTTATACGTTTTTCTGCAATTATTACTTATCGCATGCAAATTGTTTGATAAAAAGCCCCAATTGTTTATTAGTGAATTGAAGTTGGAACCAAATTGATCGTGTCTCTAAGTTGATCTAGGTTAATCCTGTGCTACAGAATTAGCGTAGTTTAATTGTTTTGAAGCGATACGACATTGCTTATCAAAACTGGCATCGTTGCTAGGGACACGGTTCATTGTGTGATAGCTTTAATTCACTCATAATTAGATAAAAAAAATATATTTGCATTCATTCACTGCATATTTCCATTTTGTTGCACAATTTCACTTTGTTACATATTTGCATTGTTGATATTGTTCGTTATGAAGTGTGGATGATGTAGTAGATGTATTGTTGTAAAAAAAACAGAGGTGAACAGTTAAAAATAGAGGAATAGTAGGGAGATAATTAGTGTAGTGTAGTTGTGTTGTAGGTGCACCAATTTGCTGTCCAAAAATTTTTGGTCCTGTGGAGTTTTGCTTTGAAACTTGGTGTTTGAAGTTTATCCCCCATTATAAGCAAAACTAACCCCTTTAGGGTTTGGTGTGGGTTAAAATAGGCAAATTCGGCCTCTAAGTAGGAGTTTTGGCATAGGGGCATTCTGATCATTTCACAGCAAACTGTCTCAGAATGGGCTAAAAATTTACCAGAATGTGAAGAAAAAATCATTTTTAAAAATTCATTGATCTAGGCCACTTTTGAATTTATTTTGTGTTTTCACCATTTTTAAAATTCATCAAAAAAATCAGAAAAATCAAGCATAATTTATAGACATTTACTGTGGTGTTTTTGAATTTTTTAAAAATTATTTAAGGCAGTTTTCCAATTTTTGTTTCATTTTGACAGATATTGTGAATAGTGTCCTAGTAGGGTAGTTGTCTGTTAATTATGTTATTCCTATGATTTCTATCTTTGATGAGCTAAGCAATGCATGACTAGGTCCCAACCAAGTGACTTGCATTCATATGATCCTGAAATAGATAGGACATTTCATAGATTGAGCAGGCATAATAGTAGTTTAGATGAATTTGATAGTGTAGTTCTAGATAGTAGTGTAGTGTTTTCTGAGTCTTCTATTTCTGAGTCTAGTTCTTATTCTGCACATCTTGATTCTGAAAATTTTGCTGATACAATGGCTGATAACAACTTAACTCTTAAGGAATTGGCTACACCTGATGTTGTTTATCAACCATGGTGCATTCAATATCCTGAGACTGAGGTTAATTATGAGCTCAAATATGGACTGATCCATTTGCTTCCAAAGTTTCATGGTCTTTCAGGTGAAGATCCACATAAGCATCTTAAGGAGTTTCATGTGGTGTGTTCCACCATGTGACCGCATGACATTCATGAGAATTATGTCAAGATGAAGGCATATCCATTCTTTCTGGATAGTGTTGCTAAGGACTGGTTGTACCTTCAACCAGATCCTATCAACACTTGGACAGGCATGAAAAGAAGATTCTTGGAGAAATTCTTCCCTACATCCAGAACAGCCTCCATCCAGAAAGAAATTTGTGGCATAAGATAGCTGCCTGGAGAGACTTTGTATGAGTACTAGGAGATATTCAACAAGATGTGTGCTACCTGTCCTCACCATCAAATCAGTGAGCAATTATTGATCCAGTATTTTTATGAAGGCTTGATGTTGATGGACAAAAGAATGATAGATGCAGCCAGTGAGCAATCATTGACTGCCAATTATCAAAAATTTGGTACCAGAGGTGCTGCAACAAGCAAGACTGCTGCAAATGAAGTTTCTGTTTCTATGGTTGCTGATAACCAGAGACTGGAGAATAAATTGACAGAGTTGACATCTCTTGTGAGACAACTTGGTATTGGTCAACAACAGAATGTGAGGGCAGCCAATCAACTAAGGCTTTGTGGTATCTATTTTGCACTTGATCATCCAACAGATTCCTATTCCACTCTCCAAGAAACAGAACAAGCTGCTGAAATTTCTGCCATACAACTTGGACAACCATTCAGACCTCAACAACAGTATAATCCTTACTCCAACACTTATCATCCTGGTTGGAGAGATCATTCGAATTTGAGGTATGGTCCTGGTCCACAAAACCAACAGCAGACACAATAGCAGCCATTCAGACCTCAATATCAGCAGTCATATATCAACCTTCCTGCAGCAAATACCAACCTCCCCCGTTCAGACAACAATCACAATTTTAGCAACTTGTACCTACACCTGCACAACCTGTGCAGACCAGTTCTAGACCTTCCTTGGAGGATTTGATGAAGCAAATAACAACCAACAACATCCAATTTCAACAAAATGTCAGTGCCACCATCCAAGACCTACAAACTCAGATTTGACAGTTAGTTACAGCTATCAACCAGATGCAGCAGCAAGGTTCTGGTAACATTCCAGCACAACCAGTTATTAATTCGAAGAATGTGAGTGCTATTACCTTGAGGAGTGACACAGAGCTTCCAGATGCTGGTGCTAAAATTGATGCTGGTGCTGGTAAAAATATTGATGATGGTGCCAAAACAAATTCTGCACCAAAACATACTCCCTTACATTTTCCTTCTAGATCCATTTCTGCAAAGAAAGTAGAGTTTGATTTTGATCTGCTTGAGACTTTCAGGAGGGTGGAAGTCAACATTCCTCTCTTGGGTGCCATCAAACAGATTCCAAAATATACAAAGTTCTTGAAGGATTTGTGCACCCACAAGAGAAAGCTGAAGGGAAATGAGCAAGTAAAGATGGCCAGAAATGTTTCTGCACTTATACAGGGCAAAACTGTTAATGCCATTCCACTTTGCACCTTGGCACAAAAGTGGAAGGATCCTGACACTTTCACTGTCCCTTGCACCATTGGAGATTGTACTTTTGCAGATGCCATGTGTGACCTTGGAGCTTCCATTAATGTGATGCCCACATCAGTTTACAGATCATTACATCTTAGTGATTTGAAACCCACTAGTGTCGTCATTCACTTAGCCAACAGGAGTGTTGGTTTCCACTTGGACTTATTGAAGATGAGCTGGTGCGAGTTAATAATTTGATCTTTTCAGCAGATTTTTACATTTTGGATATGGAGAATGAGTCTTCCAGCCATGGTTCCACATTGATCCTAGGGAGACAATTCTTGATGATAGCCAGGACCAAAATTGATGTGTATGCCGTAACTCTTTCCATGGAGTTTGGTGATGACGTTGTTCAGTTTAACCTTTTTGATGCCATGAGACATCCTGTAGAGGAGCATTCTATTTTTCTTGTTGATATCATTGATGATACAGTAGATAGTGTAGATATTTCTGATTTACTTTCTGATGATTTTTATGATTTTGATCTTAGTTATACCTGTGAAGATTCTTTTGTTGTCTGTAATATTTGCATGGAGATTTTCTCCACACTTGATTCTGATTGTGTAGCAGGTACAGATGCTGATTCTTCTATCTCCCTTCCATCAGCCACAAATTTTTCCTTGCCTTCCACCATTTAGCCATCTTCCTTAGAGCTGAAGTCATTACCTGAGCACCTTAAATATACATATTTAGATGATGTTCAGAGGCTTCCAGTCATCATATCTAGCAGCCTGTCACTTGAGTATGAAGAGAAATTGCTACATGTTTTGAGAGGCCACAAAAAGGCCATTGGATAGACATTTGCTGACCTCCCTAGAATCAATCCTTCCATTTGCTTGCATCAGATACTCTTGGAGGATGATTCTAGGCCGGTGAGGCAGCCGCAAAGGACACTGAATCCCACTATTCTTGATGTGGTGAAAAAGGAAGTGATGAAGTTACTAGCTGCAGGGATCATCTATCCCATCTCAGATAGCATTTGGGTTTCACCTGTCCAAGTGATCCCTAAGAAGTCGAGTATCACGGTTGTGAAAAACTGGGATAATGAGTTGATTCCGACTAGAGTGGCCAATATTTGGCGAGTTTGCATTGACTACAGGAGACTCAACCAGGCCACTAGTAATGACCATTTCCCTCTACCCTTCATTGATCAAGTTTTAGAGAGGTTGACAAGTAAATCACATTATTGTTTTCTTGATGATTTTTTCGGTTACATGCAAATTCCTATTGCACCAGAGGATCAACACAAAACCACATTCACCTGTCCATTTGGCACATTTGCCTACACTCGGATGCCTTTTGGCCTATGCAATGCACGTGGCACCTTCCAAAGGTGCATGGTGAGTATCTTTTCTGATTTATTCGAAAGTTGCATGGAGGTGTTTATGGATGATTTCACTGTTTATGATTCCTGGTTTGATGCATGTTTGGATAGTCTCTCTAGAGTGCTTAACCGATGTATTGGGACTAACTTGTTCTTACCTTTGAGAAATTCCATTTTATGGTGCATGAGGGTATAGTCTTAGGGCATTTATCTCTAGTAAAGGTCTTGAGGCCGATAAGGCCAAAATTGATGTGATTACTTCTTTACCTTACCCCGCTTCTGTGCAGGAAGTGCGTTCTTTTCTTGGACATGCGAGTTTTTATAGGAGATTCATTCAGGATTTTAGTAAGATTGCATTGCCATTGTCCAAGCTTCTCCAAAAGGACATAGACTTTATGTTTGACCGGCCTTGCAGAGAGGCATTTGAGGGATTGAGGAAGAAACTTACTACCTCTCCCATCATGCACCTACCAAATTGAGAGCTTCCCTTTGAGCTCATGTGCGATGCCTCTAATTATGCACTTGGGGTTGTGTTGTCACAGAGAGTTGATAACTCTCCCATGTCATTGCTTATGCTTCACGCACTTTGGATGCAAGCCAAGTTAACTGCACCACCATTGAGAATGAGCTTTTGACTATTATTTTTGCTTTAGATAAATTCAGATCTTATTTGCTTTGTTCCCATATCACTGTCTTTACTGACGATGCAACTTTGAAGTACCTGTTGAAGAAGCCTGATGCTAAACCTAGATTGATCAGGTGGATGCTTCTTCTTCAGGAGTTTGACATTGAGATTAAGGATAAAATGTTGGATATAGGAGGAGAACCATGAAGAATGAAGTCTATGACTTAGAAGAATGTTTTGAGCTTTTCACATGCCTTGAAAATTGTAATACAAATCAAGTGTAGGAGAAGTCAATCTTTTGATCCTTACATTGCATGCACATAATCATTAACATGCTTAAATATTTTTCATTAAAGCATCAAAGCTACTAGCAATTTGAAAAAGGATTTAATTGAGTAATGTTTTTAGAAAAATATAATTTTACTATTTTAATCGATTACATAGCATATTAATCGATTATTCAGTTCATGTTTAAAAACTGGAAAGCTTTGATAAACATTTTAATCGATTACACATTTCTTGTAATCGATTACATAGTGTAAAATGTATTTTGTGTCTTACTGTGATAATCGATTATCATTATTTGTAATCGATTACATAGGTTATTTGAAAAAGGTTGCTTTGCTGCTTTAATTGATTACAGAAATTTGTAATTGATTAAACAAGTTGATTTCTGAAACAATACTTTTTCTGATTTAATCAATTACAACTCAGATTAATAGATTATTTTGTTCGTTGTTGAAACCCAGAATGTATCTTGAACACTTTAATCGATTAAGTGACAATTTAATCGATTACATATGCATTTTAATCGATTATTTGGGGCGTGTAATCGATTACAGGTTGTTACAAAATTCTGTTATAAATAGAAAGAAAACTTGGCTTGTTTTTGAACTGGAACACTTCGTATTTTCTGAGTATACACAAGCCTTCTAAGAGTTTGAAAGTGATTTTTTGTGTCTACAAACTTCTTGTCTCACTCTTTAATCTTCATGGTTTTTGAATGATTTTTGGGCAAGAAACTTCAAGAGTTTAATGGAGAGCATGTTCTGAAATTCTGTTTTCTGCTATTCAACCTTGATTGGTAATTCATATGCATTCACATTCATTGGATCATCAGGTTATTTCTCTCCATAATCTTTGATTGTAATTTCGTTCTTGTAATTTCTGTTATTTGTTGCTATTGTAAATGGGTTCTTGAAGCTTTGTCTAGAATAGTGTTCTCTGGTAAAGAATAGAGTAGTGTTCTCTGGTTCTTGTTTATTAGAAGTCTAATAGGGTTTTAGATTTCTATTATTTATCTAGTGTTGATAAAGAGAGGTTGTTGTAAAGCTTGTAAGAACAAAAATTTATAATAGTGGAACTCTAATCTAGTGTTGATTAGAAGAAACTGGATGTATCTTCTCTTAAGAAGTGAACCAGTATAAATTGTTTGTGTTGATTTTCTTTATCTCTATTTCTACAAGTCATCTTGTTCATTTGTTCTTGGTGTCATTAACATTACCCAACAAGTTCTGTTTTGAGCTATTCGTTTCTTGAGCTGAGTAATTTGATTGAGTAAAAGTATTCTTGGTTTAAAAGTGATTAAAATCCTTTGACTCTGATTTTATAAATAAATTTTTAAAAGACTAAGTTTAAACCAATTCACCCCCTCCTTGTTATTGTGGGTATTCCTATTGTTTTCAATTGGTATCATAGTAGGTTCTTGAGTGTTATTCAAGATCACTATCTTTCTTTAAAAAGAAATGAATACCACACAAATTACCTTCAACGAAGGTACCTCCCTCAATCGTCCTCTGATGTTTGAAGGAGAGCACTTCAATTTTTGGAAAAATAAAATGAAAATCTTTATTCAATCAAATGACCCAGGTGCTTGGAATGCTATAGAAAAAGGTCCTGTGATTCCTATAAAAACTGTTGGTAATGATATGATTCCCAAAGAATGGGATGAAATGATAGATGTTGAAAAAAGAGTTGTCTAATATGATTTTAAAGTTAAGAATATGATTACTTATGCACTTTCATCTGATGAATTCTTTAGAACTATTAGGTGCACAAGTGCAAAGGAGATGAGGAAAATGCTGGAGATAACTCATGAAGGTACAAATGAAGTAAGAAGATCAAGAAAACATGCGTTAATCCATGAGTATGAAATGTTCAAGATTACACCACTGAAAGCATATCTCAGCTTCAAACTAGATTCACTTATATAGTTAATCATCTTCTTGGTCTTGAAAGATCTTTGATGCTGAAGAGTTAAACATCAAAATCTTGAAGTGTCTCACAAGACCATGGCAACCATAGGTGACAGCAATCAAGGAATCAAAAGATCTATCCAAAATGTCCATGGCTGCACTATTTGGTAAGCTTCTTGAGTATGAACTTAAAATGTCACAACTAACCAATGCAGAAGATGCAGAGAAAAAACACAAAAGCATAGCCTTGAAAGCTGCATCCTCAAGTTGAAAAAGTGGAAGACTCAAGTGAAGAAGATGAAGATGACAACATGAATTTAATTGTCAAAAAGTTCAGCAAGTTTTTGAGAAGAAACAAGAACAGAAAGTTCACAAAGAACAACAACAACAACAACAAAAGGAGTGACAACAACTTCACTTGCTCTGAATGTGGAAAGCCTGGCCACATCAAATCTGAATGCTCTATCTTTTTGAAAAAGTAACAAAGTGAAAATAAGATGAAGAAGGAAGGAAAGTCTAAGAGGGCCTATATAGCTTGGGAAGATAATGAGTCAACAACTTCTGAATCATCAACTGAAAATGAAGAAGCAAATATGTGTCTCACTTCCACAATTAATGAAGATGATGATCTCTCAGATGCTGGAACTGAGGTAAGTTCTGAACTTGATCAAGTTATTGATGCTTTTCAAGAAATGTATGAAGATGCCCAAAAGCTTGCAGGTTTGGTGTGCCTAGAGCCATTTCTGTAACCGGTCATTGGCATCCTTGCTTCAGAAGTATGGGGTTGTGCATAGAGTTGTTATAACTTATCATCCCTAAACTAATGGGCAAATAAAGGTTTATAACAGAGAGATCAAACAAGTGTTTGTAACCCAACAGGAAGGATTGGAGCAAGCTACTTGAAGATGATTTATGGGCTCACATGACCGCTTACCGAACACCTTTGGGGATGTCTCCCTATAGGGTGATTTTTGGTAAGTCATGCCACCTTCCGGTGGAGATTGAACACCGTGCTTATTGGGCGGTGAAGAGTTGTAACATGGCATTTGATGAAGCGGGTATGGAAAGGAAACTTCAGTTGCAAGAACTTGAAGAGATCCGTTTAGAAGCCTATGAGAACTCCAAGATTTAGAAGGAGAGAGTGAAGAGATTTCATGACTCTAGGATTCTTAGAAAGGAGTTCCATAGTGGTCCAAAAGTGCTCTTGTTTAACTCTCGCCTTAAGCTTATTTCTGATAAACTTCGATCTAGATGGGATGAACCTTTTGTTATTACTAATATTTTTCCTCATGGTACAGTTGAGATTAAAAATGAAGTTACTAGCAAAGTCTTCAAGGTCAATGATCACCAACTCAAAGTATATCATAAGAGCCCTCAAGTGGAGGAGGAGCTTGTGGTGGACATCTCTTTGGTCTTGTCAATTTTGTGTGATGATGCATCTTGAATGACGTTTAGGGAGTTTCCTTTTCTCTTCTTTTATTTGTTGTCTCTTTGTTTGGATTTCTTTGTATGCTTACATTGATAAAATGTGCATTTCAAGTGTAGGGTGAAGGATTCCCAAATCTGTTTTTTGGTTATTTTCTGTTTTCTATTTATGTTTCTGTTTCTCTATATGTTTTCTGTTTCTATTTTTACATTTTGTTTTAGTTGTCTGTATTTTGTTTCTGTCTGTTTTCTATTTTCTGTTGGTTTTCTGTTTTATGGTTATTTTTTATTTTTTGTTTATCTGTCTGTGTTCTGTTTGTCTATTTAATTTTTGAGTCTGTATGCTATTTTCTGTCTGTTTATTTTTCTGTTTGCTGTTTACTATTCTGTCTGTTTTTGTTGTTGTTTTTGTTATTGTGTTGTAGTAATTGTTTTCTTTTGTTGTTATTATGTTTTTACATTCAGAAAATAAAAAAATAATAGAATTTAGGCACTTTTACATGTTTTTCATAGGATTTCTAACTTGTATAAAATGTGAGAAATGTATAAAGTTTGGTTGGATTGAGAGGTTTCATGCTTGATGTGAATCATTGTTGCATTTGTTGAAGTGATAAGTAGGCTTGAGAAATGGAATTTAAGATGAATCATGTGTGATAGAATTATGCCTTCTGAGTTTTTTGGGCCTTTGTGAATATGTTTTTTCATGTGTGATTTCACCCTTGTGCTAGATTACTCTATGTTTTGGCTTGCGTCTTTTGACATTCCTTATTGCATATGCTTTGATTGAGATGATTTAGACCTTCTTTCTTTTAGCCACTAGCCAAATAAACATATCCTTGTATTAGTATCCATTGTCACCCTTTTTTAGCCTTTAGCCTTTTCTTTCTTGTATAGCTCATTGCAAACTAAAAAAAATGGAAAACCATGTTATCCTAGCTTTAGGAAGAAAAAGGGCTTTAGAATTATTTTGGGAGTGACTTTCAAGCAAATGTAGGGTATTTTTATTTTGTTTTGATTTGGAAGAGTAGAAAAGAAAAAAATGAGAAAAGAAAAGAAAAGAAAGAGTTTAAAAAGCAAAAGTTTAAAGAAAAAAAATGTGTATAAACAGAGAAAAAGAAGCAAGCAAAGAAAAAAAAAACCTTTTCTTATCCACCCTTTACCTAAGCCATTCATTTCAAACCAATAAAGTCCTTTTGATCTTTTGATGCATGTGTATTTCAAGTTGAATAATTAGAGTCTTGTCAATATTTGGATGTGCTAGTTACATGTGTTGTTTGAGTGTAAACAAAGCCATACACATTATATGAGGTTGAGTGTTGTCCTTTAAGAGATTTATATCACCTTGGTGCATTCTTAATTTTAACTTGACTACTTTTTCACTTTGCACTTTGTGATCATGTTTTCATGGATTGTTTGTTTCTTTAATATCATTCTTCCATCTTTCATCTTTTTCACTTTTGTGCATTGTTATGATCCATTGAAAAATGTGTGTGCCTTGTTCACACATTTCTTTTAATTTTTGGTTTACTTTAATTTGAATTTTTCTCTTAGTTTTTTTTTTAGTTTTGTCCATAAGTGCAAATGTTTAAGTGTGGAGTATTTTGATTGGACGTTTTTAGTTAAATATTTTTTTTTTATTCTTCTTAGCTTATTTTGACTTTTCTTGGACCCTTTTTTTCTCATTCTAATTCAGTTTTTGTCTTAGACAAGCAAGTGAGCTTAATTGATAATTATTGCTTATTTTCAGATTTTATGCTCACTTGATATCTTCCTTATACATGACCTTCAGAGCTCTACAGAACTCCGAATGGAGCATATGAGTAGTCCTTGGAATAAGGAAAAGATCTACAAGTTTGTCAGAGATAAGCCGAGACCAATTTTGTTATTTGGAGGGTCATTTTAAGCTTTGAAGTCAAAATCATTGCACTTGAATTTTGGACTGCGAGTTCGATTTTTATTGGTGTAATTAGCATGATTAATTAGATTAGATAGGCTTACTCATGGACCATTCTTTCCTTCCGACTTAGTCATTATATGCTAGTGAAATTAGTTAGTGAAAAAACACTACATTTTAGAAGAAAAAAAATAGAATTTTCATTTCCTTTTTAAGTTTTTAGAATTAAAATCCTTTCTCTTATTTTCTCTCAACTGTTCTTCATTGTTCTTCATTTTCGTTTTCTATTCTTCCATTTTTGTGCACCAATTTCGTGGGGCTTTCATTGATAATGATCATGGGAGGATAAACAATCAATCAATCCAAGAATCTAACCCAGACAAGGAGAATTTGAGTTTTGGTTTGGTATTTCATATTCTGTATGAATGTTCACTTTCTTCTTCAATCCTCTATTCAATTTTCATGATAATGAATGTGTTTAGAATTAAAAGCGGATTAGGTTATGAATTCATTTCCTAATTTTGAATTATAATCATAGATTAGTTGGATGATATTTCAATTAGGTTTGTGATTTCAATTAATTTAGGAGTTAATTCGATTGAACTGCTTCTAATGAAATTGAATGAATTGGATTAACAGGATTATTATCTGAGAACTATGATAATTACTATTGCTTGGTTTGGTGAATTGAATTGATGTTCTTTAATCTGTTTTACAATATCTCTTATTAATTTTGTCTGTTTATACATTTTTCTGCAATTATTACTTATCTCATGCAAACTGTTTAACAAAAACTCCCAATTGTTTATTAGTGAATTGAAGTTGGAACCATATTGATCGTGTCTCTGAGTCGACCTAGGTTAATCATGTGTTACAGAATTAGCGTAGTTTAATTGTTTTGAAGCGTTATGACATCACTTATCAAGGATCAAATCCGTGCCAAAAAAATTACGAGACCAAAATTGAATTTAATTGCATGATATTAGAAAAATAAAAATATAATTAAACCTAATTATTTGTAAAAAGTTATATTTATGATGATTTGTAATCTTATTAGATCTTTATACCTATAGTACTTAAAAGTCAAACTAAATTAAAAATAAAAAGTATATTTATAATGGATTATCCACAACAACCAAAATTCAAATGTATCTAAATTATTTGTTTCAACATTCAAAAGTATTTAAATGTTATTTATTTATATGTAAAAGTTGTTATTTGACTTATTTGTAAAAGTTGTTATCCATTTATATGTAAAAGGTGTTATGCTTATCTACAAGTTATCAATCCTAACAGTCTCACTATTAGCAACTCTATATATAGAGCAAATGTATCACACTTTTGAATCAATAAAAACCTAGTTTAACAATACTTTTATATGTTAACAACAACTTTTGCTTAACAGCAAACGATCCTTGACTGCCACCATGACCTCGTCCCTCATTAATGGCGTAAAAAACATTCTAGTCACTGACTCACAGTTAGTCGTTGCTCTAAACACTCACGCCTCCATCAAACATACCAGCACAAATTTTCTAGCATGGAGAGTACAGCTCAATGCTCTCCTTGTGGGGTATGATCTCATAGCTTTTGATGGCACAATCACGTGCCCTGTCCTATCTCACAGGCACTTTCATTACTGAAAACAATAGGATCAATTGATCCTTCATGCCACTATCTCCTCGATTGACTCCAGGGTTACCATCATGCTGGGAAACGTCAAAAACTCGAAGGAAGCCTGGGACATCCTCCACAAGATGTTCGCCAGCAAGACAAGAGCTCAAATCATGCATCTATCTCAATGTTATAAAAATCGCCAGCAAGACAAGAACTCGGTTGAATTTTCTCTGACCATTTCTTGGTGAAGGATTTGAAGGCAATGGTTTCGCTTCTAAAAGGACAACTTAACAATGGCCTCTACCACATGCCCCACCCATCATCTAAACCCAAAGCACTAATCACAACCAACCACCCTCCGTGGCATCATACTCTAGGGCATCCATCCGATTGTATCATGAGACATCTCATTTACCTTCATGAAATAAGAGCAATTCTTCACCTTGCATTTCGTGTGGTAGTGTCAAGAGTCACAAGCTACCTTTTTCTACATCCAGTATCAAAAGCAAGCAACCTCTTGAGCTTATCTACACCGACGTTTGGGGTCTTACTCCCAATAGGTCTTTTGATGGCTTTTCTTATTATTTAATTTTTGTTGATCATTTTACGATGTATACTTGGTTGTACACGTTGAACAATAAATCATACGTCTTAATTTTATTTCCAAAATTCAAAGTTGTTGTTGAGAAGTTTTTTAATTTGCAAATTATTTCCCTTCATTATGATAATAGGGGTGAGTTCATCAAATTAAAAAAAAAAATTCTTAATACACATGGAATATCACACTTCACCGCCCCTTTATACACACCAGAACTAAATGCCACCGCTGAAAGATGACACCGACACATAGTTGAAATAGGAAAAGCCCTTCTTCACACATCAAACCTACCTCCCCAATTCTAGATTTTTTCCTTCCGCACTGCCACTTACCTCACCAATAGACTCTCAACCCCAATACTAAACATGCAATCACCCTTCCAAGCTCTACATCATACTGACCCAAATCCTACTCACCTTCACTCCTTTGGTTGTTTATGTTTCCCAAGGTTGTGCCCCTACGCATCCAAAAACTTCAACCAAAATCTCAACCATGCATATTTGTAGGATATGCAACGTCCCAATATGGCTACCTATGCCTTGAACCTAAAACACACAAAAAAAAAATACATCCAGACATGTGAAATTCTATGATCACATATTTCCCTACTATACCCTAACACAAAAGCCCCCAACCCAAACCCTAACCACAATCACAAACTAACCTTTACATATCACTATCCCTCTCAACCCACCCCATGACTCACCCCATCCTCAACCAATTGTACGTCCTCATCAACTTCAAGAGGCCCCCTTGTGTTCAGATTCCTCATCAGGTAATTCTCCAAAGTCACTCTGCTTCGATTCCAGATACTATTGTTTCGGTTAACCCTTCCATGGATAATACACCATCAACCAATAGGGCACTTCAATATCTGAGCCTCACAAGGCCTTGTTGAATATTAAACTTAATTTAGCTTTTGATCCATTGGGCTTAATTGTTAAATGGCCCAATATCTAGAAATGTCTAAGAAGTGTGTAGACCAAATTCTAGAGTAATCCACTCTAGATTGTTCTATAGAAATATCTAAGAATAGATTAACCTAGAAACTACCATGGAAATATCTAGGCTAGGAAAATTATGGAGAATTCTAGAGAATGGATTATAGCCATTAGATTAAAGTTGTGTTGGCACAATCCTAGCCATTGGTTAAGGAGGTGCTACTAGTATAAATAGGTGAAGTTTCTACCATTTGTATTAAGCAAAAGCCAAAGCCAAAGTGAGTAAGATTTGAGTTGTAATAAAGAGTTCTCTTCCTCCAAATTTCTCTAAACCTTTCCCTTCTCAAATATCCTCCTTCCAACAGGCCTAACCTTTCCTTCTCCATAAATAAACTCTCCTAGTTCATGCATAAGCCAACTACACTTCACTTCCAATATCTAAAACGAATATTGCGATATCTCAAATCCACCATCAACCATGGCCTCATGCTACTAAAACCAACTTTCCTGCAATTGCTAGCATACACTAATGTAGACTAGGGCATACATTTTGATGATAGGACGTCAACTTCTACCTTTCTCATTTTCTTTGGAGGAAATCCAATTTCTTGGATGTCTAAAAAAAGCAACGCACAATAGAAAAGGTCGTCAATTGAAGTTGAATATCGCGTTGTTGCCACAACCGCAACTAAAATTATGTGGCTAAAGAACCTCCTAACTGAGTTGCAAGTTCCTATGCATGAACCACCGCGACTATTGGGCGATAATGTAGGAGCAACGTATCTATGCTCTAATCTAATTATGCATTCACGCATGAAACATATCTCCCTTGATTATCACTTTGTGAGGGAACAGGCTCAGGTCAAGCAATTACTAGTATCTCATATCTCTACCAAAGACCAGCTCCCAGACATCTTCACTAAGCCATTGGCCACATCACGCTTCCAAGATCTTACATTCAAGATAAAGGTTACAGATGACACCTTCATCTTAAGGGAGCAATGGATAAACCACAACAACATAAATTCAAATGTATTTTAAATTGTTATTCATTTATCTGTAAAATTTGTTATTCAACTTATTTGTAAAAGATGTTATTCATTTATTTGTAAAAGTTGTTATGCTTATCTGCAAGCTGTCAATCGTAACAGCTTCACTATCAGTAGCTCTATATATAGAGCATATGCATCACATTTCTAAATCAATAAAAACCTAGTTCATCAATAATCTTATAATTTAAGCACGCAATTTATCATTGTTTATATTAAAGTATAAACACATAGAAATGAATAAAATTTGGACCTGCATCATGTCTCCAAGGTTGACAATCAGTGTGTTGGAAATGGGTTTTACAGTTAGCCACTGATCATCTTTGAGCACCTGAAGTCCACTGACTTCATCATCTTGGTTCAATATGGACAAGACTGAGCTATCAGTATGAGCCTCCATGCCCCAACCAACATTTGCATCAGAGCAATTTGGGTAGCGATAGACACGCACCATTCCAGTGTTTTCTGCCAAGTATGGCTTTGAGGGATTTAGATTCAGGTCAAGGTTCTTCGCCATAGCTTCAAATAAAGTTGTGGCAATTCTTGACAGATGGGTTTCGTAGTCCTTTATCAGAAGTCTTGCAAAATGTAAACATACATGCATTTGGTTAATTAATTAACTTTGATGAGCACAAATTTATAGATTGGCTTCAAATAGAAAATGATAGAATCAGTTCACTTCAATTCCATGATTTTAAAACCATTGGCTTTTTGTATGGCTTTATTTTGCATTTCAAGTAAAACAAAACTTAGTCCATAAATTCTTGTCATTAAGCTTTCTAATAAAAATAACAATATATTTGTAAGAAACATTAGATTTAGGTATTTGTAGGATTAGGTATTTGCGAATCAATTTTCTTTTTTTTAAAAAGGTATTTGAAAACTAGAACACATCGAATGTCAATCCAAACATAAAGGTTTAGGTTTTTTTGTTGATTGGGTCAAACACAACCCAACTCATTCAAACCCAATTGCTTTCAATTTGGGTAATAGATTTTATTTTAAAATCCTACGAATTTGATGATGCGATGAGTTAATGTGATATTTTCTTTTTTAATTGTTATTTAAATATTTTTTGCATTTATTTATTATTTAAAACATTTTTTAAAAATGTAAAATGCCAGCTAAGGGTTTTTGAACTAGATTGACCCAACTCGAAATTCATTTGACAGGGTTCGTTCTGATCAAATTTGACAAAAAAAATACACAAATTCAACCCAACTTAAACTAAAGTATATATTTTGTTCGTGTTAAGTATATATCGAGTTTTACCAAACACAATCTGTGTAACCCCTAATTAGATTCATTCATCTTTTACTCTATATAGGCAATGGAAGATCTAAAACTTGAGGTGAGTGGGACCAAACTATTTTTAAAAAAATAAATCTAACACATTAAAATGAGGAAGTAGTTTAAATACATAAAATAAGATGTGTAAAATATAAAAAGTTCAAAATAAATATTCATGATTTTATTAAAATAAAGAAGTGCATTTTATTTACTCTTATATGAAAATAAGTTAGAGGGTTTAATATATAAAATTAGGGGTGCAAAATATAACATATTAAAAAAAATATGAATTTATTAAAATGATTGTCATCCGTCAAACAACTTAAGTGTGCTACTATATATAGGAAGATATAAGGTTGACTTGGGTGATTGAAAAAAAAGAGTTAAGGATGAAAGGAGAACTCAAGAAGAAATCATGAGTTCGAATCTTTTTCACATATGATAATATACATAGTCTCTTTTCCATCTTAAAAAACTAAAAATTAACATTTATCCATATAAAAGAAAAAAAACTACGTGAAAAAGTGACTTTGGAGATAGTCTATGACAGTGTAAATGGTCTCTTTTCTATAAAATCAGCCCTACATGTTCTTGTTACAATATCAGTCAGATGTTGATCTTCCCATTACACTGGATGAATCATCTATTTTCAAGAAGATATGCATTGGCCCACCTAAGTTTTAGATTTTCACTTGGTTAATGTTGCTTGACAGAATTCCCACTAGAAGAACATTAGTTTTGAACCTCATATTTCTCTCTGCCCACTATATATATATGATGTCCACGAGGAATCCATCAATCAACTTTTTTTTTTCTTCTCATTCACACTCTCTGGTCTCTGCACATGAACAACTACGTCTCATATACACTCTTAGCTGGGATTTAATGCTCTGTCCTCGTACTGATTGGAGTTAAAAAGGTAATGATTATAACTTATTTATATGAGTTCATATATAGAAATGAAACCATCTTTAATGACTATTGGTTACCAAATCTAGATCCTGGGCTAGGATTTCAGCAAAGCAAGGAAATTCAGTTCTATTTTGTTTTCTCAATTATAGAAACAGCTTTGTGTACTTTTTTTTAAGATTTATGTAAGTATATATGGATCTTGTTGGTTACAGGACTCCATGTACTGTCATGCATATAGTCTCATTTAATTATTATATATTTATATATCATTTTACTTATATAGAAGCAAAATTAAAGACTCAATCATCCAAATCTCAACAACTAACCCAGGCTTCCATCATTTATGGATATTCAATCACATTTTAAATTGTTCAACCATAACACGCTAGGAATTTTATGAGGACCCTTCAGCCTAGATGTGAAGACCTTTACTGTTATGTGAGGTTTTACTGATATTCCATATTTGTTTTGTGTGTGTGATTATCATGAAGGACATATGCAATGATCATGCCCTTATCGTCAAAGCACTTTATCGTAAAGATGTTATCTTATTAGGCGTTTTCATTAAATTATATGTGAGCCCGGGTAGTTTTATGTTATGATCCAAACTTGAGCAGTAAACATTAGCTTTTAAAGGTTGATAAATAGAGAGATAATTACTAAACTTTGCATAGATTTATTTTGTATTCTAATTAACTATATATTTTCTTTATCTTAACTTATCAAGATTATCATGTATAACTATTAATATTTGGTGTACACATTTTTATTCCTAAATTATCATTTAATATATATATATATATATATAAATATTTTTATTTTCTTAGTAAATCTTTAAGATGCAAGTGCTGTTACTTCCTCTAAAAAAACTACTACCACTATTTTTTAACTGATTTTTCTTCTTATTTTTTAAAAATAAAGATAGAGACACATAAGTTTTTCTTTTTCAACTAGTGTAATTATAAAAAAAAACACTCACAACGAATGACAAACTAAAATAAAAAGTTCTCGGGACATAAGTCAAAGATATATGCATATGGAATACACACGAACGAGAAATGATAAGTTTATAATAATGTGTAAGTCAAAATAATTTTGTGTCATTTAATATATATTAATTCTGGAAATCTATAAAAAAAAATTACTAAATGATATAAAAATATTATAAATTTCAGAGCAAATTATAACAATACCTCCTGAGATTTTGTGTAATTATATATGTAATCTTTATTTTTTTAACCATTATATTTATCTCTCTTGTAGAGGGTGTTAGTGTAAGGTTTGAGGAAGTATGGAGGGAGTTTCAATCTAATGTTTTCAAATATATAAGAGAGTGTTAGTATAATGTTTTCAAACTTAAAAGAGGTTAGTGGAGGAAAATAAGAAAAGGTAGGATTATGTGTTATTTGATAATAGTTCAGGGGTGTTGTTGTAATCTGCTTTAATTTTTATATTGGTATATATAAATTGATCTCGTGTATCTATATGTTTGTAACATAATATAAATAGTTATGCTTTTTTTTTCCTCTTAAAAAAGATACTTATGTACTCTCTTGGTGAATAAAAATATTTACAAATATGGTTTCATATACAACAGCTTTTAATTATATAAATTTTTTTGAAAAACAAATGTGGATGACCGGCTCCGGGTCCTCAATGACTCATTGCTTAAATCTGTCCCTAATTATATATTTTAGTTAAAAACAATTTTAGGGCGTTTCAATATTCAAATAAATAATTTTTTAATATATAAGTTGAGTCACTAGAATTTACAATTTGCCCCTTAAATATATGACTTCGATACCCTATGCTTGTTGGTCTTTAAGTAATTAATTTATATGGATTATGAGAAGAAACGTATAATAAGATTCAACCTTATCCTATCATTTTTTATATACTAATAAGAAAAGTAAACCACCCAATGGATAGGTCTCTCTCTGCTTTAATTGTTTCCTTTCCGTCTCATGATTTAATAGGTATGGGACCAATATGATTACATAATCACTTCTAGATAATTCCAAAAAGTTTTTCCATCACATACTTCTCTCCCTCACATGCGGTAGCATATATTTGTGCGTAAGTGCGAAAATTTTGTAAAAATATTAATTATTTTGTGTCATTTTTAATTAAAATTAAAAATTTACTTTGGTAGCTTATGTTTAGTTTTAATGTAAATGTAAATTTTATTATATAAATTACCGAATAAAAGCTTCAGTTCCAATTTTAAAAAATCATAAAAACATGTAAGGAACTACGTTCAATCCCCCCCCCCCCCCCAATTTTAATTGCTTTAATTTGTAAAAATAAGAACAGATGTGATTACTAGTAATATATGTCTTCGGTCATTTTGTTAATGTTTTCTAGTTTTGATGGTCTTTCATATCTAATTAAGGAAATTATACGTTAAACACGACTATCAAATCTGATAACCTTTCCCTAAAAAAAAAATCCGATAATCTTTCTATGCAATAACACAAGTCAATTGGTCGAAGCACCCCGTTTATGCAATGCCATCAAGTGTCATAATCTCAAAAAGGTAATGGGTACCGGGTACCCCACAACCAAAACCATAAGGCAATGACCAAGATCCATCTATCCCTATTTTCAACACTGGGTTATATTTTAATAATATTTCCTATTATTTTATAAAAAACAAAAATGTAAATAGTCATTTTTGTCCATAAATGTATAGTGTTGATAAATTCGTCCATAAAAAATAAAAATATAATTTTTTGTCTTCAAAAGTGGAAAGAAGGCGACAAATTGATTTATCCATTAAGTTCCGTCCATTATCGTTAATGAAAGAGTTTATGTGATAATTCAAGGATGAATTTGTCATGGCTCTACATGATCAGGGACAAAGTTGTCAACATTCTATCCAAAATATAATTTAATCTCTATCTTTTCCCTTTTTAATCATTGCAAATATAAAATTACAATAAACACTTAAAAAAATTACGAAAACAAACACAAGTTAAACAAACATGCATAATAATAAATATTATATTGATTAATAAATATAATTTGTTTGTTACTCTAAAATTTCTATTGTAACAATATTAGTTAGTGACAATCAAATTATGTCTCATTTTTTTTGTAAGGATTAACTTAATGACTTGCATTTTTGTTTGAGTATCATATTTTGGATAAATTATTATCACATTAAAAATTTCAAAGCAAAAATATGAGACAATACCTTACCCAAAATATGAAACTCTAACAAATTAAAATCAACATCCATTAAGTTAATCCTTACAAAAAAATGAGATTTAAATTGATCTTGTCATTACTAAATATTGTCATAAGAAATTTCAGATCAATGAACATATTATGCTTATTATTATGTTTATTCTAATTTAAATATATTTTTTATTTTTTAAGTGTTTATTATAATCTTATGTTTGTAACAATTAAAAAAAGGGAGAAATGAATATTAAATTATATTTTAGGTAGACTACGGACAAATTTATCTCTGAATGTGTAGAGGGTTGACAAATTCATCTATGAATATCCCATATAGACTCTTTCATTAACGGTAATAGACAGAGTTTAACATATTAATAAATTTGTCGCATTTTTCTTCCATTTTCAAGGACAAAAATTTAAATTTTCATCTTTTGGGAATAAATTTGTCAACATTTTATATATCTAATAACAAAAATGACTATTTATCTAAAATAAAAAATTATTTAGTAATATTTAATTTAATATAGTACATCAATTCAACATCTCGAAAACATCCAAACCAACAACATATCTCTAAAACATAAAAATATTTACTCTATCACCCAATGTCCAAATAATATATAAATTACCATACATTGTCAGTGTTTTCTTTGTATTTAATGTCCTGCATTTTTAGTAAAAAAAAGGTTAATATTGTAACCAATTAGAAAATGTCAACCATATATATAATTTTGATATGTGATATAGATATAATAATTTGTAAAAATATTTTTTAATTATTACCTCTTTCAAGTCATTTACTACATGTCATAATTGAAAAATAGTTGTACATGCAATTTTTTTTTGAGTTTTTAAAAATTATTATAAAATTAATAAATTTATTATATATTATATTTTAATTAAATGACTTTATACAACTGTTTTGATACATTCTTCTCCTGTCTTTATTTATAAAATATTATAATTTTGAAAAAAAATCTCATTTTATAATATTTTATTAATTATTTTTTATCAAAATATTATGAATTGTCTCTTTTTCTCTTATAAAAATTGAAAAAATAAATAAATTTCTGTATAATTAAAGATAAATTTAACAAAATATTATAATTATAAAAAAATTTAATATTAATAACTAAATTAACAAATATTTTAATAAATATAAATTAATCAATCATTTCTTATAATTAGGAAGATAAAGAGTAATAAAATATATTATTATAAAAGGATTTAAAAGCATACTAATTTTCCAACACAAATACATGCACACAGAGTCCACAAAGATAGACCCGAGGGCCTGTACACATGAAAGAAACAAAGAAACGCAATAAACCAAAGGGAACAAAACGTATAGAAAAATGTGAAAGAAGACAAAGCAATAATAATGCAAGAGTTTGTATTGGTTGGCAAAAATTTGTGTCTTACCTGATGGACTCAAGCGTGGGAAGCTGATGACGGTTGAAGTGTGGGAGTTGACTCAACGGCACATCAAAGCCTTCAACCCAATTCATGTTTTGGGGGCCTCTTGTTGTTGTCCCAGATGGCGATAGGGCAGGGGTGCCCCAAAAGTAGGACACTGGGCTGCCACTGCATGCACCTTCTTTTGCCTCAAAGGACAAAGAGAAGAGTTCCTTGGCCACCTCTTGAAGCTCCTTCAAGACGTTCATTGGAATCCCATGGTTTACCAAACGAAACAAACCCCAATCCTTGCAAGCTTCGTCCAACTTGTTCTTGTCATGGTTTAAGCATGAAAGATCTATGATGGGTATTGGATCCGGGTCTTGTTGGGTCGGGTCTTTATCCGGTTCAGGGTTTGGTGGTGGTGGTAGTTGGTGGTGGTCTAGGTGGCGGAGAACCGGAGGGTAGGACTCTATGTTGTTCATTTTGTTGTTGTTGTTGGGAAGGTTGAATATATATAAATCTATCATGTGTGTATGAGTGTGGGCGTGTTGTTCTTTAATAAGGTTGAGGAAATGAAAATAGTTTGTGATGAATGCACGTTGAATGAGATTGGTGGCTAATTGGCTATGCCCTCAAACCATATAATAATATAATAAAAAGCTATAGCAGCCATATGATAGAGAAATATATGATAGAGTATCCAAAAAAAAATGATAGTGCTTCAGTCATAACTATTTAACAGTAGCTCCTGAATATTAGGAAATCTTGTTAAAAAGAGTTGCTTAAAATAGAGTTACAATTACATTAAAAAAATGAAAAAAAAATTGAACAAAATTAGGAAGTTAATTAATTAAGTTTCATATATTTTCAACATAAAAGAATTTACACCATAATTTTTATAGATATGATTTTAAAATAATTATTACAAAAACAAATAATATAATTTTACATGATGATTTATGATTAAATAAATATAATATATAATATATTTACATCCTCCATTTATTAAATTAAATGTTTATTATACTTTAACCTATCGATCAAATCAGTCTGTTGTTTTTATAAATAAAAAAATAAGTAAATTGAGTCCAAAAAACTTACTAATTAAGATCATCCAAGCCTCAAACAAAACTTAAAAAATATAGAAACACCAGTAACACATTATCAGGCATATTTTATTGAATATATTTTTTTATTGATTAAAATTGATAAAAAAAATTAAAAATTTATAGATTTCATGTCTTATCAAACAATTTTTTTCTTATAATTTTATAGTTTCTAATAAATTTCAACAAATATTAAAAGTGCTAGAAAATATATAAATAGCGATCGTAACAAAATATACTTATAGATGTATATATTCACATATCATCTATCAACAAAATTCCAACACAGTGGTATTATATCAAATTAGTCTAGTCTATAAATAGTTAACAAGTTATCCACACCAAAGATAATTGAATTAATAAATTAGAAAATATGAAGAGGTGTTTTGTTTTGAGTAGAAAATATAATGTGATTCTAGACGATTCTGCAAGGATTGGTTGGGGGACCAAAACTACATGCAACTCGACAAGTGTCTATGCGACCCCTCTGTGCAAAGGTCCAAACAAGAGGGGAGTTGTCCAGTGTTGGTCGAGGGGCCCACACTTATGCAATATGGATTGGTCCCCCCTGCCTTCTTCCTCTTCGGTATTCCAAAGGGATGGTAAACAAATGAGCAAATCAGATGCTATCATGTGTGTATCAGCACTGATCCATGTGTTTCGATACCAGTCCAACATCAACAATTCAACATGCATCTTCTTAGATAAGATGCATGGATTTATCAAAATAAATTTCAGTAAATACTTGGTTGTTAGTGTAATTTTTTTAATAAATTATCATCTAAAATTTTAGTATATAGGTATTTTTAGTATTTTTTATTCTAATTTTAATTATTTTTATCACCATAAAATTAATATAAAATATTTATGTTAATCTTCATCAGAAAATCTTACCAAACACTTCTAATGAGGTTTGTTCTATAAGTCCTAGTTATGTTTTTTTATCCAAAGATTCAAATTGGAGACTTTCGTTAAGTGGGTTAAGTCTAGTTCTATTTTGACCAAGAACTTTTTGGTTCTCTTTATTTTTGTTTGTTTGTGTGAAACAAGATATCCCACATGCACATGTGAAAGATCGACTCATGATAAGATGTTTAAAAGCATCTTCAATACATGTGTTTTATGAGTTACTTAAAATTAAGTAATATTGTTTAACAAATTTTTACTATTATAGCATATGATTTTACAATTATCACTTAAGTGAGTTGCTTATATAAACAATTATTGCTTAACTTATTCTTACTAATTAAAGAATCACTTTTAATTACAAAATCTAATGTAACTCAAATTAAACACTTATTCTAACAACTTGAGCATTGAAATAAGTTTTTACATAAAAATTTGAAATTTATGAGGTATTCTAGGATTTATAAATTTAAAATTAGCAACTCTTTTAAATAATCATGTAGTGTAAATACTCTGAGGGATAAAGTTATTTACCAATAATATTACCCTTGATTCCCTTTAGTTATTATGCATGTTGATATTTAATGAAAAAATATAATTCATTATATTAATTAGCGTTATAAAACTATTCTATTCAAAGAGCAACACTAAAATACCAATAAAACTGAATCTAAATTTAGTCTATTTTTCTTACTTTTACAGTCATGTTTATAATCAGTTAGCAGTTGATAATACATAAAAGAAACGATATAAACTTCCAATCAAAAGTTGTAACAGATCTAGTTGGTAGTGAGGGCCATTGTATGTACTATGGATTAGTCTCCCAACCCTTCTATTCCAAGGTGTTCAAAAAAATCAAAAGGGATGGTGAAGAGAAATGAACAAGATGCTACATTTCATATCAACGCCGCCCCATGTCATGTCTTTGGATATGCATGCACCTTCTTAGTTAAGGCATATGGCGTATACATATGGACGTGAAAAAAAAGTTACCGCCAAAAAATGACCTCTTGAAAAAATTTATGCTATACGTGGGGGTGAGTTAACGTTTGAGAACCCTAGTTACAGCCAAAAAATGCATGTGTACTACTGCATGACATTATTTTGCTTGTCTGTATAATCCAGTGCTTTTCTATTTTTGTTGGAAATTTTTGAGAGGAAAAAACAATATTTGCTTGGAGAGAACAAAAATATATATTGAAGGAGAAGATGAAGATATGATGAAAAATAATTGAAGGGTTAAGTTTATTTACCAGCAATAATTACATTTATAATATTCCAATGAAACAGAAAAAACTATTTGTTACCAAGATTTTAGCAGCATTGGATAACAACCTAACAATCTAACTTGATCCTAAAATATAGAAACCATTTATTGACTAGAACAATAACTGAAATACTAAAAAATAAAAAATAGTTGCAGTCCAAAAAGCAGATAACTAACACTCCTCCTTGTTTTAAGATCTGCAAACTTCAATATTCTTCTGCCTAAAACTCAAACTTGCTAATAGAAAGTGGTTTTGTAAACAAATCTGCTAGTTGATCTTCTGATGTTCAATGCCAACTTTTTGAATTTTTTTTGAGGTGTATTTATTGTCAGATCTTAGAATTTGAATTTGCTTGCCACTTTGATTTTTTACTAATTTTTGAACTTCCAAAACGCTCCATAATATCGATTATCTGCTAATGAAGGGGTTTTTTTAGATTAAAATATATCTGTGTGGACTAACTGCAGCTTAAGAGTGGCTCTTTTTGCTGTCCTCAAAAATGGCTTCTTTTTTTGCTTTCCGAATAGACGAGCCTTGCATGTTGGTATGTGATCATCAAGTTATGGAAAATCAGCTGTCATTATCTTGGAATTCAGTTGCAGCAACCCTTGGTGGTGATAATGCCCAAGCCTTTTGTGCCAAACTTCTGCGATGTTTTCTTTGATTGGAAAAACAGTTTGCTCTTCCTCCAACGAATTTAGAGCAAAACTTTTCCCTTTCATTTTTACTTTAAAGATATTCTGATTAGCTGCACAGACAAAAATTGTCTTCAAAAATAACTTTAAAGCCTCTTTCAATTAATTGGCCAACACTCAACAGATTTTGTTGAATTTCGGGTACAAAAAGGACATCAGGAATAAACTTTGTACCTGAGCTACTTGTTATTGCAACTGTCCCCTTTCCTTTGACTGAAATATAATCACCATTGCCTATTTTGACTTTGGTGATGTTGGTTGGTTTTAAATCTTTGAAAAGCTTCATGTCATTGGTCATATGATTTGTGCAACCACTGTCAATCAACCAACTCTTACTCTCTGTGCTGCTTGCAAAACACCTGGCCACAAAGAGCTGATCCTCCTCCTCCTCTTGATCAACGACCTTAGCTTCTTCCTCTTGATGCTGATTTTTGCTCTTGCATATGATTGCTTCACGCCTCATTTGATTGCACTTGATGCATTTAGCATCAGGTCTTTGCCAACATCTGAATGGAGGGTGACCCATTTTGCCACAATGCTGACAAGGTAGGTAACTTTTCTTTTCACCCTTTCCTTTGTTGTAATCAGTTGCACTGCTCTGACTGTTGCCTGGATGGTTCTTCTTATAGTTTTTAGCTTGTTGGCTCTTGGTTAGAAGAGCACCTTCAACAGCATGATCTTCCCTTATCAATCTTCTCTGCTCTTGGGCTTGGAGGGCATGTAACACTTCTGCAAAAGTAACTTTAGACAGATCTTTTGTGTTCTCCAACGAAGCAATAGATGCTTCGTACCTCTCGGGCACTGTTACCAAAATTTTCTCAACAATTCTGGAATCTGCAAAATTACTGTCTAGTAACTTTATCTTGTTGGCAATGCCCAACAATTTGTCTGAGTATTCCTTGATTGTGTCAGACTCTTTCATCCTTTGAAGCTCAAATTTCATCTCCAGCATATTCCGCCTTTAAATAGTCCCAAATCATTTTTGCCGATTTGAGAGTCACGACCCTAGTAAAGATGGTCGTAGAGATACCAGCAAAAAGGCATGATTTTGCCTTTGCTTTTAGGTTTTTTTTCTCCTTATGATTCTTAATCTGGGCCATTGTGGGATTGTCCGGTAGTGGAAGGACTTCATAATCCTCTTCTACAACTTCCCAAAAATCCAAAGCCTCTAGGTAAGCCTCCATTTTGACGGTCCAAAGATTATAGTTTTCCCCATTGAAAACTGGAAGAACTACTTGGAAAAAACTTGTTTTAGAATCCATTTTCACAAGTCCGGTAAGAAAGAAGCTCTGATACCAATTGTTGGAAATTTTCAAGAGGAAATAAAAACAATATTTGCTTGGAGAGAACAAAAATATATATTGAAGGAGAAGATGAAGATATGATGAAAAATAATTGAAGGGTTACATTTATTTACCAGTAACAATTACATTTATAATATTCAAATGAAGCAGAAAAAACTATTTGTTACCAAGATTTTAGCAACATTGGATAACAACCTAACAACCTAACTTGATCCTGAAATATAGAAACCACTTATTGACTATAACAATAACTGAAATACTAAAAAAATAAAAAAATAGTTGCAGTCCAAAAAGCAGATAACTAACAATTTTTGATTCTTTTGTTGTTTCAGTAAAATTAAAAGCACCAGTGCTTTTTCCATTTTATGCCAGAAAAACTGGTTAAAGTTCAACTTGTTCTACTCATCAGTCATCCTTGATCCTATGGAACTAGGTTTTTAAACAGTGGTTAAATTGTTGCTTATGATTTGGCTACATTTGTAAAGGAACCTACAGTTTGCTATACTATATATTGTCTCTGTTCCTCACTATTGGTTGGATAAGGGGAAATGGGAAGGTTTGAATACAACCATTGGAAAATGATGGAATGTGAAAATGCTATGTGGTGCAGGTGGCCACTATTGATCTTTTTTAGAATTTTGGTTTAGATCTAATTTAACCTTAGAAAGTTAGATTTTAAAGTAAAAAATATTCTCTAGTTATATATTTTAATTTGGCTATATTATTTGATAGTATATTCATTATTGCTTTGGTTCAGTGAGTTATCTATTATTGGATTAGCATCAAATCACTATGTAAATGTTTAATCTTACAAATTATACATTTAAAATGTCCCTTCCTTGGCACAATATGTGTTGAGGGGACAATCTTCATTTTATAAATTAGTTTTATAATTAAGATTAAGTTAAATTAAAATTCTAAGATATTAATATGTTGAAACTAAGAATTTTGGCCAAGTTAGTATCATCCCCAGCCACAAAGGAAAGAAAAAACTTCCAGCAATTTCAAAGTAAGAAATTAAAGCTGTATTTTGTTTTTCATTTCAAACTGATTGATATTTTAATATTTAATTTATATATATATATATATATATAATTTTCAATGGAGTATTAGAAGTTTATTTCAAATTTATCCTTTAACACTGATGTTTTGAAATAATTTATAATATATTTGCTGAAATTAAGAAAGAAAGTAAAAAAATATTAAGTTAGACTCTAATAAATATTATCTTAAAGTTCTTTGTTTTTCTTAATCTATATAAAAAAAACTTAAATATCAATTATAAAATAGAATCAAGGGATACAATGCACAGTTGTTCGAATCGCATCATAGATTGATGAAGTTGAACTAGGAATATTATAAGAAATTGTGCAGTACAGAAATGGCTTCATTTACTAATAGATTGTATACAGCTATAAAATTTAAAGGTTTAATTGTTACCAATTAAGAGATGACTGATCATCTATTTCAACTTTTGGGAAATGATGTCTTTTCAAGAAAGGCTTTGAGTGAGCAAAGCTCTTTTGGAAAGAATAATTTTCTATCATATCTTTGTAGTTATTGTTATTCTGATTTTCTCTTATCTCTCTCGTATAAATTATTCTAATGATACTGAATGAATACATTTTTAATTGTTATTATTTAACGAGTATTTTTTTAAAAAAATTTCTTTGACAATTGTGATTCTAAAGATTTTTGTTAACCTTTTATTTCTTTCAATCAATAATTTTTAATATCTTTTATTTTAACTTGAATTGAAATATTTAAAATAAATTATAAATAATTAAAAATAATATTATATCACAATATAAATTATTTATCATAAATCTAGAATATAATTGATATGTTCAAGGTATTTATATATTACAATTTTTAATCATAACAT
>PYAF01003347.1:9446-21768 GCA_007407185.1 Glycine tomentella | reverse complement strand
AGATGTGTTTCACACTTATTAACGAATCATTATATTATGTCATTCCCAATTGAAAAATAACATTTTTTTCCTAAATTACCCATCATTAAAATTTGTTATCAAGTATAAAAAAAAGTCTTTGATCTTATTAAATGGAGGTATTTTGAGAATAATATTATTAGTTATATTTGCTTATATTTGAGATAACAAAAATGAGAAATTTTTATTACTTATATTTGAAACTGAAAGAAGTAAGGAGAAAAGAATAATTGAACATAGACACCTATGAATTTTAGAGACCTATTTGACACCCATTTTAAAGTAATCAAATATCAAATTATATCACCTATTATACTTACACTTCTCTATCTTCTCTTTCTATCTTTCAAATTATGTCTACTTACATAGGATATCCATGCATCTCTATTCAACTCGAAAACAGAAAACTGGTCTAGCCTAATAAAGTGCTACTCAAAATAACTTCACAAAATGATCAGATTTTTTTTTCAAATTCTAATTTTTCCCATAAAAAATAATTAGTGCATAAAAAAGAAAGCTAAAATTAATAAAGAGATCTAAAAAAATTTTAAAATTCAAACAAAGTTTTCAAATTTTCACAAATGAGTGCAGTTACAAAAGATATTAAAAACACCTAAAACAAATAATTTTGAAATGAAATCCCAATAACAACACATTTGCACCTATCGCAAATGAACTAATTTGTATGTCTAAAAAGCATAATACCGAGAACAATGACAGTATTTTATAAAATAAAGGGATCAAAATTGTGAATTTTTTTAAGCTAGGAAGATCAATGTCTCAATTTTAAAATAAAAGGATCAAAATTATGGATTGAGTAAAATAGAGAGACAAAAATTGCATTCAAACAAGACGTGTTTCACACATATTAAGGAATCATTAAATTATGTCATTCCCAATTAAAAAATAATGTTTTCCCTAAATTACCTATCATTAAAATTTGTTATCAAGTATAAAAAAAAGTCTTTGATCTTATTAAATAAAGCTATTTTGAGAATAATCTCATTAGGGGTGTTCACAGGTACATGTTATCCGCTAACCTGAATTGATCCAAAATGATCCAAACAGTTTGGGTTGAGTCATTTATGTATTTGGGTCAAAATTGAACTGAATCGATTCAAAACCGTTCATGTACGGGTTTAGTCACGGGTTTAGGTCTATAGATTTGATCAAAATCGAACTGAATCAATTAAAATTGATCAAACAATTTAGAGTTGTTTGGTTTGACTTTAAATACTGCTAATATTGAGACTCCAAGTGTTGGAACTGCAAATGTTTATAATATTAATGGATCATATTTTGTTCATTTGTTTCAGCAAATCTGGTTGGAACAAATCTGGTTGCACCAAAGCTTATTGCAAGAAATTAGTTTGTAAGAAATAGTTGTGATTTAGACTATTATAGTAAATCTAGTTGAAGAATATTTTATTTTAATTTATATTAGTCTATTTTAGAATATTATGTTGATGGTATTAAACGAATCAATTTTTCTACTTTCAAACATTTGATAATATTGTGGTAGGGTAAATAGTCATTTTCATCCCTCAACGTGTAGAGCATTGAAAAATTTGTCTCTGAACGATGAAATTTCAAATTTTAGTCCCCCAAAGTGAAATAATGCATCAAATTCATTCGTTTGTTATCATTAATGAAATAACTTATATGACATAGAGGGATGAAAATGTCACAAAAATGATTACCAACATGACTATTGAATAGATTGGACCAAAATGTTAGTAAGCTTCCATTGGACCAAAATGTCAGTAAGTTTTCATTGGACCAAAATGCCAGTAAGTTTCTATTGGACTAATTTGTCAGACCCCAAATTTGGTTTCATTTAAGGATAAAATAAAATTTAATCTTCATCTTTCCTTTTTTCTTTGTTCTAACCTATAAAATATAATATAATTCTTCCATTGGACCAACACACTTGATTTTGTTCTAACTTGTAATTCAACACCAACACGCTTAATTATGTTCCAACCTGTAATTAAGAAAGTTTCTTTTTTAAAAAATGGTTTTATCAGCTCAAAGGACAACAACCAATTAAGCGCATATCTGATATTTTCAAGTGTCAACTTCTCTCTCAAACAAAACTGGTTCTAACATATAAGGATTTTCAAAATCTACTAAACAAAAGTGACACAACCAAATGAACACTAATAATAATAATTTCAACACAGAGAGAAATAATAGAATAGAACAGATCACATCCTCGTTTGAAATCACACTTCAAAAATCAATGTCGGTCCGTCAACCTTAAATGTTGCTTCAACTTCTGCAGGCATTTTGAATGGTATTAGGGAGTTTGGTAATACAAAAATGAGTAAAGTATGTGTTTTTGTTAAAAACACCAAATTGATGACAATTTTTATGGCGTGAAAAAAGAACCCGAGAAAAGGATATGTAGAGAGAAAAAAACATGGATGAATATCCTATGATACTATTATGTTCCAACAATGTGCCAATGATCTCGGTAGCTGAGAAGACAAGCAAATAGTTGTAGAAAATTTGCAATGCGTGTAAATGAATATACTACAATTTGAATTTCCATTCCTAAGAACAAATTTTTCAACGCTCTACACATTCAGGAACGAAAATGACTATTTACCCTAAATTGCATTTTATCCTTAAATGAAACGAAATTTGGGATCTGACAAATTTGTCCAATGGAAACCTATTGACATTTTGGTCAAATGAAAATTTACTGACATTTTGATCAAATCTATTCTGCAGCCATGTTGATAGTCATTTTTGTCCTTCTATGCCATGTAGGCCCTCTCATTAACGGTAACGAAGGAAAGTTAACGGATGAATGAATTTGTCTCACTTTTTCACTTTCGAGGACTAAAATTTGAATTTTCATCTTTCGGAGACGAATTTGTCAGGTCTCTACACATTAAGGGACAAAAATGACTATTTACCCTATTGTGTTAATTGTATTGGATATTTGGATGAATCATGGTATAAAATAGTAGTTATAAGAAAAAAAATCACATTTAAATGGGTAACCCATTGGCTTGAACCGAACCAAACCATTCATGAATGGGTTGGGTTGGTTTCAAAAAATAAAATTCTAAAAATCGAACAGACTTGTCAGTGAGGATAAAGAACAAAGCAGCAAAACAACCAACCCTCCTCCATCCACTGTCTCTATCAATCTTGCTAGGAGATTAGGTGTTAATGCCTCAAAATCCTAAAAGAAAAAGACAATGGAAAAACTGGTTTATCTTGAAAAAAGGAAAGAGATAGATAAACTAAAAAAAGAAAAAGAGATTGAGCTAGTAGGATGTGTATCTAAGATACCTGGAGAATACACATTCCAAAAGTATTACCTAGAATTCTTGCTAAATCATTGTATAAACAAAAACTTGATTGCACACTTTTCATAAACAATGATAATGGATCAAATTTATCACGATCCAGAAGACCCCCTCATTTTTTCAATTTGCCACTCATGTTTTTTCTTATGACTGCATTCAGAATCATCTTAATCAAGTTCATGTAAACCCTCATTCCACAACCAAATCAGTACAATAATGTATCACATTTTATTAACACAAAACAAATTCATCATTATACACCGCTAGTCCTTGTAACACCATAAAACAGTTGGCCTGGAATTGATCTATGCCTTGCTAAGAATGTAATGAAGATTTACAATATGCACATAGTAGAAATTGTGCTTAGTACTCAAATTATTCTATGAAAATAATAGGAATACTTCAATACAACCAAGACGGGGGGTGAATTGGTTGAACTTTGGTATTTAAAAAATTTTCCAATCAAAGTTTCCACATGATCTTTATCACTTTAAAAATTGTTTTGAAACCAAGAATCTTATATTCAATCAAATTCCTCTGTCAAGAAAATCAATAGACAACCGGAATCTTTTTGTGAAAATAATTTGATTCACAAACCAAAGCAATAAAGAGATGAAGAGATTATAATAAAGATCAGCCACAATTTTTATACTGGTTCACTTCAAACACTATGAAGCTACATCGAATTCTTCCACTCAACACTAGAATGGAGTTCCACTATTGCAAATTAATGTTCTTACCAGATATTACAAGCCTCTCTTTATCAACCCTAGATAAAGTTCAGAAATCTAAAACACTATTAGATTCTTAGAGACCAACCCAAACTGAGAGCACTACTCAGCAACCCTTAGAGAAACACTATCTCTAGTTATCATGCAAGAAACCCATTTACAATAAGCCAATCTTTACAGAATCAAATAACAGATTTACATCCACAAAGAATAAGGAACAAATTCACCTGATAATCCAATGAACAAAATGCATATGTACGATTCACCAGGTTGAAAGAATGAATAACAGATTCAATGCATCCATTTCCTTACTATTTGAAACTCAATGATGCTTCACTCTTCAAATCAAAACCCATATGAATTTTTGTGAAGCTAAGACGTTTTTGAACTCAGAAAACTCACTAAAGAAAGCTCATGAATGTTTTTGATTGCCTAGGATTTGAATTTTTCAACTCTTAAAATCACAGAGCAATGGGTTGTATTTATAACAGCTTTCTAACTGAAAATAATCGATTAAACACGCTCATGTAATTGATTATTTCGCATATGTAATCGATTAATTAAAGAATGTAATCGATTAAAGTGTTTATAATACGTTCTGGGTTTGAGCTATGAACATTATAATCGATTATTCAGTCACGTAATCGATTAAACCAGACACTTATGATTTTCCAAATACACTGAGTAATCGATTACTGAATTTGATAATCGATTAAGACAGACAGACCAATATTTTAAAATGAACTATGTAATCGATTAAATCAGCAGAACATGTTAGTCATAGGCATGATATGTAATCGATTACGAACTTCTGTAATCGATTAAGACAGGAAGTATGTTGTTTCAATTTTAGCCTAGGTAATCGATTACATTGTTCTTGGTTTGTTTTCCAGAATGCACAAAGAACAAAATAATCGATGCCAACATATCTGTAATCGATTAAAACAGGAAAACTTCATTTTTCCAAAAACTTGATTTTAATTTGCCTCAATTATTAATTGCTTTTGTATTGGCCCTCATTCTAACAATCTTAAATGAATGATTATGCATGATATGCACATTGGATTATCAGATAATACATCTTCCCTTTTACATGAATCAAATTGGTCTTCAAGCTTCCAAGACACTTTTGAAATGAGGCATGTTGAAAGCACAAAACTCCAAAGCTTGATTCCTTGTCCATCCTTTCATGACTCCTCTTGAATCAACATGCTAGTCTTAAATGGAGTTTCCAAAATGTTTATGCTTGGATTGATGGAAAGAGATGCAATGAAACAAAATCATAATCAATTCTATTACTTCAATTGTTTAAAATAAGATGGAAATTTAGTGTAGGGGCATTATGGTCAAATCACAGCAAACTATTTCAGAATGGGCTGAAAATTTATATAATGTAGGCCAGTTTTGAATTTATTTTCTGTTTTCATGATTTTTTAAATCACCAAAAAAATATAAAAAAAAATCAAACATGATTTTTAGACATTTACTGTGGTGTTTTTGAATTTTTTAAAAATTTTTTGAGGCAGTTTTCCATTTTCTGTTTCATTTCGGAAGATTTGGTGAATAGTATCCTGGTAAAGCAGTTGTTGTTAGATACAAGGGGAGCATGAAGGTGGATCAAGATACATGCTGAAGATGAATGAGTGTTTTAGCTTTGTACATGTCATTCAATTGAAGGCATTTGTAATTGCTTGATGTAGGAGAGAATCATCCTATGATCCTTTGCATTGTATAAACATTCATTTACTTGCATTCATGATTTTACAAAAGCACATGGTTTTTGAAAAGGTTTAGGATTTCATGATTACATCAAAGTAAAGTGCTCATGGTTTTAAGTTTTTGGAAAAACTATCTGTCACTATATTAATTGATTACCACATATTGATAATCTATTACCTGAGCTTTGAAGAACAAAATAATCAATTACCAGCATTAAGTAATTGATTACTTAGTATAAACATAGAAGATGACTTGACTGTGTTAATCAATTACCATTTATCAGTAATCGATTACTTAGTCCATTTATGGAACAATGAATCCCTATAGTAATCGATTACAGGTCGAAATAATTGATTACTTTGTTCATATAACCTTTCCAGAAAACTGAAGAACATTTTAATCGATTAAATTTGTTTTCAATCGGTTATAAATGAAGATTTAATCGATTACTTAGGCGATTTAATCGATTACATTCAATTACACCAGTTTGTTATAAATAGATGGTGAGTTTTTTGAAACTTACAAGATCACATCTTTACGAAATTTGCAAAGTTTTCATAAGTATTCTGAGATTGAGAAAGGTTACTCTGAGTCCTAAAGTGCTTGACCCACAAAATCAAATCTTCATGTTGTGTTGAAAGATTTCTTGGGCAAGACAACAAAGAATCTTTTTGGAGAAAAAGTTCTGAAATTATTTTTCATTTCAATCTTGTTTGTAAACTCATATTCATTCATATTCAGTGGATTATCAGGTTGTCTCTCTCCATTAGCTTTGCTTGTAAATTCGTTTTTGTATTTTTGGTTGTTTGTAACTTTTACAAAGGGTTCTTGAAGCTTTTTCTAAAGTGGATTTCTCTAGAGGGAGGAATAGAGAAGGGTTCTCTAGTTCTTGATCACTAGGAGTCTAATAGGGTTTTAGATTTTAGTTCTTTATCTAGGATTGATAAAGGGTGATTGTTGTAAAGCTTGTAAAGAATGGATTTTGATTTAGTGGAACTCTAACCATGGTTTGGTTGGAAGAAACTGGATGTAGCTTCTCTTATTGAGAGGTGAATCAGTATAAGTTCTTGTGTTGATCTTTATCTTTTAATCTCTTATAGCTATCTTAATATGTGATTCTTGGTGAATTCTTATTACTCAACAAGTGAAGTTTTTGTAATTGTTTTCTTGGACTGTATGGTTTGATTGATTGTAGCATTCTTGGTTTAATTATGATAAAGACCCTTTAACTCTAATTTTCTAAAGATTTTAAAAAGGTCAAGTTTAAACCAATCCACCCCCTCTTGGTTATTGTGTGTATTCACATTGTTTTCCGTTATCTGTTATTTTTGTTATTTATGTGATTTTTGTGATTTCTATCTCTGATGAGTTGAAATGCACATGGCTAGGTCTATAATAACCATGTTTTCCAAAAAAAAAAATCTCATGCTAACAGCGTGGGAGTGGCACCGTTAGCGTGGGGGCGACGCTAGTAACGTGGGAAGTGGCACCATTAGCGTGAGATTGCACCAGAAGGCCTTTTCTTTTGAATATTTGGCACGATTAGCGCCAGGAGCGGCACCGTTAGCGCCAGGACTCGACCATGTGGCGCGATTAGCGCCAGTTATGGTGCGGTTAGCACCAGAATGGCCCTAGAGACCCCCTGATTCGAATATCTAGCGAGATTAGCGCCAGATATGATGCGATTAGCGCCAAAATGCTCTAGGAAGCCCTTTCTTTCGAATTAGTGGCGCGATTAGCGTGGGGTGTGGCGCTATTAGCTTGGGAACTCGGGCAGGACCCTATAAAAGGGTCAATTGAACGATTTGGGAGAGAATACCTTCGTTCTCTCCCACCTTCAGCTGTTTTCCGCCATTGACGACCTAGGAGAGCTTCATATCTTCTCCATACTTCATCTAAACACTTCCCACCCAACTAGAAAGTTGATTAGAACCCCTCTATGAGCTAGATTCCAGCTTCAATTCTTCAAGAGAACCATCAATCGGAGAGATCCTGTTCTCTAGGGGACTTTGCAAAACTGAGTTTTGGAAGGGAAAGAAGGCGAGTCAAGGACGCCAAAGCTTGGAGAAGTGACTCTCTAGCCTTCCTCGACAGTTTAGAGGTAAGAAACTCAAGTTTTACCGATTGATTTGTGAAATGGTTCTTGGGGTGAATAGTAACCCATATGTGTTAGGGCTGGAATTAGACTTGGATTCTTTAGAAAAGTATGTTCAATGGGTTGTTCTGATGAATACTAAGCTTTGAAACATGACTTTTGATGAAGTTTGGTTTTGACTCTGAGATATGTATAAGTAGGAAGAATGTTGATGAAATGGAAGGTGTTATGATTGATATGAGCTTAATTACTTTTACAAAAGTTGTTCAGAAGGCTAAATAAACGGTGAAAATGTGTTGAAATAACTATTTTAGTCAAGTTGAATAATTGTTGGAATATGGTCTTGATACAATCCTAAAACCAAGGCAAGTGAAGGAAGACTTGGAATTACACATGGAAGCACTTCCTTTGGTGATTAAAGGGCCAATGACACTGGCTAGGGCTCAAATACTCCAAGATCATATACAATCCAACCTCAATCTCTTGGAGAACCATGGCGAAGGCTACAAAATGCTGAGTTTATCTGTTGTAATCGATTACAAGTAGCCTGTAATCGATTAAATGCTTTGTATAAATGTTAGAATTGTCAATAGCTCTGTTGTAATTGATTATTTCATATTGTAATCGATTACATGGAAGTGTGAGATTAGGTGAGTCCCTGTGATAATCGATTATTCTGGCTTGTAATCGATTACCTGGTTTTGAGAGCTCCTGTGATAATCGATTATTTGGTGAGATAATCGATTATTTTGTTCATGAGTCAGTTTCTAGGCTGATATGAGCAAAGTAATCGATTACCAAGAGTTAGTAATTGATTATTTGTTCCAAAATAATCGATTACCATTCGAAATAATCTATTATTACCTTTTTTGCTGCAGAGGCGCCATTTTCAGTTTTTAAACAGCTGTTTGGATAACTTCCCTTGGAAGCTACATTTGTATTTCATTTAGGACACATTTACATTTCATTTGGCTTTAAATTTGTGGTCTATATAAACCACAACACAACAGATTGTAGGGACTTTTGGTTGAATGAAATTAGAATGCACTTTGTGTGTGAGAGGTTAAGAGTTATTCTCCTTTGTTCTTGGTGAAGAACTTCTGGTTTCTTATCAATAGCTTCCGAGCTATTGTGGTGATTCTTGCAAGACTTATTGGAATTCCTATTCCATGGTGTCAATCCAAATCTATTTCTGATCTTCTTCCATTGGTCCAATTCCTAAAATCACAAAACCTAAAAAGCTATCAAAACAGAGCACTTCATACTCTGTTTTCCTTTCCATTGAAGAATTGATTCCATTGCAAGGAAGATCGGGGCAAACAGGACTTGAATCAGTTCAGGAGTCCATCATTTGGTATCTAGAGCTTAAACCTTGTGGAATTCTTCTTCAGTTTCAGTCTTGGGATTCTTCAAAGGTAAAATTCTGCATTAGAGTCAAAAACAAAAATCCTTAGTAATTCCTTGTTTCTTGATGTTTTCTTGTGATTCTTTGTGCTGTAGTTTTGTTAAGTGTTGTGTCACAAAAACCCTAACTTCTCTTCAAGTTTCCTTGTGAATTCATGTCTTCATGTGTTCTTCATAGTTTCCCTAATTTCTAGCTTTGATTCTTGTCAATTTGTGTTAGTATTGTTGTTGTGCTGTGTAGTACTTTGTTTTGATTTCAATTTCGTGCTTGATCTGGAGCAAGTGTTAGAAACAAAAATAAAGAGAAAAAAAATTGCATCAAGTGTTATTAGAAAGCAAAAGAAAAATTGGAAAGTAGCTAGAAAACAGAAAACTAGAAACAAGCTACAAAATTACAAGTTTCAAAATTGCTTGAACAACAAAAACAAGTAAAAGTGCATAACATCCAGAATTGATGAAATGTTTTTCAACAATTGAATTCATTGGCATATCTTTATTGTGAAGTTTGTTAAATCTAAAGTAATCCTTGAGTTGTTTCATAAATTCCAATTTGAGTAGTCCTTTCTAAATTGTCCTTTGTTGCTTGTCTCTTTAAAATTCCAAAAGTTTTGTCTTAGAAGTTTTCTATTCTTTGGACTCTTAAGCCTTGTCTAGAATCATTTCATATTTCACTTTAGCAAAGAGGCTTGATTAGACTTGAAGTTTTTGCCTAAGAACTAAAGAGAGGATAAGAGTGGAAAAAGGCAAGAGAGAATATTATAGAAAAAGCCTTGAAAGTGTGCAAACATGAGAGTGAGAGTAAACACTTAGAGAGTGGTGAGGAATTTCTTATATATACTTGTGTTTTGCTAACAATTTCTGTGAAGGATGAGTTCAAGTGAAGGAGATGTATTGTCACCTAAAACTTCTAGGTTGATGAGAGCCATGACTAAGCAAATGGAGAAATTGCAAACTAGAATGGATGCAAAATTTGAAGAGTTGCAAAAGGAGAAAACAAGAAAGAGTAGTTCCATGGAAAGTGTGGATGGATTGGGTGAAGGTAGTAGAAAGGGGAGTGATTATGCTTCTTCTTATTAAATCCTTCTACTACTTAACCATTTATCCATTCATCCTTCACTGATAAATTTAACTAATCCATAAGTTATGACAAAATCTCCAAATATCATCAAAACCACTTTAAACTTTTCAAGTAACAGAAAATCATATCAAAAATTCTAGTAATCCACAAAAAGTGTTCACATAATTCAAATTTCTTTACGCCTTTTCAATCCTAATACTTTTAACTTTCTTTCACTTACCTCCTTACTACTAAATCCTCAAAATTCAAAAACTTAAACCATGATTCCTTTTTTCCTTTTTCGATGAATTCAAAAAGTCCACAAGGATGACAAACCTTCTAATGATCATCAAAGCTATAGATTATCCCTTAAAGTTCTATTCTTACTAATATTTTATCTCATACATCATCCCTCTCATAAATCATCATCTTATGTTTACCATAAAATAACCATATCGTTCAAGCCTAAATATTAACCTCAATTCTTATCCAACCAGCTTCAATTAAGTTATTCCAAGAAAATTAAACTAATAAATTCTTCAAAAACATCGAAAACTCAGTTCATGATCAACCTATAAAACATATACAACAACCACATAGAATGCAACAAACACTTAAAAACACACAACATACAAAAATCATCACTTATAAAACATCCTATAAATCATCACATACCCATAATAAATACTTAGAAACACAGACAGCACATGCAATCATACAATCCTCCGAAAACATACCACAGCTCTGATACCACAATTGTAACAACCGCCTCCACTTCGCTTTTTATTACGCATTTGTGTTTATTTGCTAAAAAATTTTTGAAAAACAGAAGGATAAAGGTTCAAACGTACCTTGGTTGATTTTAAAACAAATCTTAAAAATGAAGGTTCAAATGAAAATTCCGTTGATCTAAGAACGAGTTTAAAAATTATAAGAGTTTTACGCGTTATTTAAATCATATAGTCCATTCATTATTACATATCCAGAGTCTCATATATAAACAGTCCATAGTACATCACAAGCACAGATCGTCAAAACAGACAACAGTACACATTCTTCATCCTATCTTCTCGTACTGCATCCATTTCACTGCTTTTCTGCTCGCCCAAATAAATTGGGGTCATCACAGGTGTCAACCACCAGACACAACACAGGATCAGTCTCGATAAACAAAATTTAAATATCAACACTACGGAATAATAATACAGAGATTTTAATTAATACGTTTTCCTTAAATTTAATAATCTTTAACTTAGGAATTAAATCATCTTTTCTTCACGCAAACACTTGTTATGATATGAAAGGAAATGCATGCTCCTCTTATTATATGATGCATGACTGAGATCTCAGCAACATCTAAATAATTGTGGCCACTGTCAGATAACCTCACCCTCACCTTAGTGGAACGAACCTATCCATCCCGTCAGGGTAGCCCAGTGTCGCGCAGGAGCCTCACTCCCATCCATGTGATCATCATGGTGGTGTGGTTCCCCACTGTTCTCAACTACCCCCAAGTTTAAAACACGTATGGAACTCAGTTAGTTATCTGACATATACACCTCTTTCGAGGATCACCTCTTTACACCTCTTTCGAGGATCGTCCCATGCAAATGAAAATGTATGAGTGATTCATTTTTCATCTTTTTAAATCTTCTTTTATTTCTCATCATTTCCATCTCAAATTCCCATCATCACATGATACACTTTTCATTTTCATTATCTTGAATCATGTATGGATACTCTTTTCATCTCTTTTTCTTAAATCAACATCATCATATGATTCTCAAATCAACATCACAGATCATCATCACGATCTCATCTCAACATCACAGGTCATCATCACATTCTCATCATTTTTATCTTATTTTCTCATCATTCATCACATATGCATTCTTTTAATCACATCAACACGTTATGTCTCTATTGTTCACTACAACATCATTATTTGTACTCATAAATCAAGTTGTGAACTTTT
>PYAF01003346.1:8134-22424 GCA_007407185.1 Glycine tomentella | reverse complement strand
GCAAACATGAAAGAGAGAGAAAAAGAGAGAGAAAGAGAGAGGAATGAACAGTAACTGATTTGTTTTATTTCTGTAAAATGAACTTCTACTACTTTACAAAGGCTGGCTTAAGATATTTATAGCCTCTTGATACAAATAGAAGGGATAACTGACAGCTGTACACTAAATACAGCTTAATACTAAAATACATGCTCTAATACAAGCAATGCCTGATTGAAAGTAGACAGGTCTTTAATACCCAACCCCCCACTCTGTTTGGGTTGGCAGACCTTATCCCAACTAATCCATGCTATTTTACCATGCCCTGCTCCTCCACGCCACAAGAAAGATCTTTGAATTTTAACCAGCCTGCGAAGCACCTTCTTAGGAACCCTGAAAAAAGAAAATAAGAATATAGGAATAGAGTTAAGAACGGATTTGATCAAGGTGACCCTCCCCCCGAATGATAAGTATTTTTGCTTCCATATGGCCAACTTTCTCTCACATCTCTTGATTAGGGGTTCCCACACCTCATACCTTCTTGGGTTTGCCCCAATGGGGATGCCAAGATATATAAAAGGTACGACCAACTTTCTGCAGTTTAAAAATCTGGCAGCCTGAGTAATCCACTGTTCATCTACCCCAAATGCACCAAAACTGCTTTTAGAGAAGTTGATTTTCAACCCAGATACCATTTCAAAACCCCTCAACATTATCTTTAAAGTTCTAATGTTTTTGGGGGATGCTTTCCCGAAAAATATGGTGTCATCCGCATACTGTAGTATGCTG
Source organism: Glycine tomentella (assembly GCA_007407185.1). NCBI lineage: Eukaryota > Viridiplantae > Streptophyta > Magnoliopsida > Fabales > Fabaceae > Glycine > Glycine tomentella. The sequence continues at coordinate 21,656 of PYAF01003346.1, read as the reverse complement.
ATATCAATCAAATTTTTACCAACCTTATACCCCTCATATAAATCCTTATGTAATGCCTCTCTCATCAATCCCGAAAGACCTTCAGCCACTATGTTAAATAATAGTGGAGCTAAGGGATCGCCTTGTCGGAGGCCACGTTGGGGTTTGAATTCAGATGTAGGACTGCCATTGACTAACACAGAGATAGAAGCAGATACGAAACACCCTTCAATCCAAGAGATCCATTTTGCTCCAAAGCCCAACCTTTTCATCATGTAAAATAGGAAATTCCAGCTGACTGAATCGTATGCCTTTTCATAATCCACTTTAAACATTAAACAGCTGCCATTTGATCTCTTAGCCTCGTCCACTACTTCATTAGCGATTAAAACACTATGCAGCATTTGTCGTCCATCAATGAAGGCTGACTGTCGGTGGTCAATGATAGAAGGCAGCACTTTCTTTAACCTGTTAGCTAGTACCTTGGCCACCATTTTATATACGCAGCCAACAAGGGAAATGGGTCTATAATCATTCAAGTCCGTTGGATCACTGCGCTTGGGGATTAGAGCAATAAAAGAGGCATTCCCACCTTTGGGAAATTTCCCATTCACGTAGAATTCATCCATGAACCGATTGAAATCAGGCTGAAGTACATCCCAAAACTCCTTGATGAATTTAAAGTTGAAACCATCCGGTCCGGGGCTTTTTTCACTTCCACAAGCCCACACAGCCGCCTTTATCTCGGAAGTGTCAAAACGGTCTGTCAAGACCTGTAATTGCTGCGAATCAATGGTCTGGAATGAAACTCCATCCAGATTTGGATTTACTCGATCAGTAGCCTCAAATCTTCTCCTGAAAAACGAAAGAATTTCCACTTTCACTCTGTTTGGCTCCTCAGTCCAGCACCCATTACTCTGGACTCCGTTTAGCAGGTTTGATCTCCGTCTCCGATTCACCGATAAATGGAAAAATCTGGTGTTACAGTCCCCTTCTCTGATCCACTTAGTTCTAGCCTTCTGTCCAAGTATTGAAGCATTTGTTATGGCTGCAGACCAGAGGTCCTCTTGAAGCTGGTTTCTTTTCGTAATCTCATCTGCGGATAGCTGTCTACCATCAGCGTCAGTTTCAATCTTGTTGAGTTCTGATTGAATTGACTTCCACTTGTGCTGGGAATCTCCAAAATGCTCTTTATTCCAGACCCGCAGCTTCTGTTTTAGTCTCTTTAACTTTTCTTTTAAAACAAATCCCCCCCATCCATGTATATCATTCAGATTCCAGCATTCTTTGACAACCTGATTAAGAGACTTATTCTGTAGCCAACAGTCCAAGACCCTGAAGGGTTTCGGGCCCCAATCAACGAACGAAGATCTAAGAAAGACGGGACAATGGTCAGAAAAATTCCTCTCCAGGATGGTCTGAATTGTTCCAGGCCATTTACTCAACCATTCAGCAGAAATGAGGAAACGATCCAATCTACTCTTAGCTGATCCGTTGGGTCTATACCATGAGAATTTTCTCCCAATGCAGGGTGCATCATCCATCTCTAGGTCATCAATCCAGTCATTAAACTCCTTTATAATACCACCATCTGCAGAATTCGAGTTGACCCCCACACGCTCGCTAGGATTTCTAATATTGTTGAAATCTCCTGTTATACACCATATGTCATCCATGTTCGAGCTTCTCAGCTGTCTGATGCTGTCCCATAGTAGCCTTTTTTGATATATCTCACAGGGAGAATAAACATTCACTATAGATACTTTAGTACCATCAACAGCCCACTTTCCTACTAGAAATAGAAAACCAGCCCCTCCCACCTTATATTCCAGTTTGAAGAATTGTTCACTCCAGATACATAATAAGCCACCCCCTCTGTTAATAGCCGGGATATATTCCCATTGTACATCATTAGTACCCCACAGCGCCTGACACATCAGGTCTATTGTTTCTTTTTTGGTTTCTTGCAAGCACAACATGTCAGCCTTCTCTTTTGATACCCGTCCCCTAATGGCCGACCATTTAATCCCCCCTCCCAGACCTCTAATGTTATAGGTCAGGATCTTCATGGAACACCATTCCCACTTCCCATCCTTTGGAACTCTTCCATGTCCCTTACCTCCAGAGATGAAATTATATCGATCATAGCTTCTTGGTTTGCACAGCATAGCCCCATCATTTTTGCTAATTCCCATTCCTCATGAGCATCTTTCTTCCATTCAGAACTAACAAGGTTATTTGCCTCCATTGTAGTCATGTGATTCACATTGTGGGAAGTTTGACACCCCCAATCTGCCACTTCCAGAAGCCCATTCCTCTGATCCGAAATTAGAGAAGCACGATCAGGGGATAGAGATGCGATGGCCTGTTTATCTTTATAGTGAGGTTGCAGATTGGTGGGGGAAGTCATGTTTAATTTATCCCCAGGCCCAGATGCCTTCTTTTGCCCTTTACACCTAGAGTACACCTTTAGATATGATTGTGGGCCATTTATATTCGGGCCCATATGACTACATCCCGGTAGTTTTTGGGCTTTATAAACCGCATCATCCTTTAGTAATTCCACGGCTAATATATTCCCTCCCTCATCGCTTTCGTCAGAGGATAATTTGTGAGAAGCCTCAGCACCGTTCGGTTGTGGGTCCCCGTCCGGTACATCCTCAGATGTCCTGTCAACCTCCACCGCAACTTTTTCCATGTGTTGAGATATTTTTTTCGTGCATGTCTTACCCGAGGTGTTCTCGCCGCTAACCCCGATATCTTCTCTTTCCTCGAGTGTGTGCGTTGGGTCTCGTGAACTGCATGCTTCAGTATCTTTCCCCACTCTGTTTGTGTGATGATCGTCCAGGAGCTTTTCCGACATCCAGTGGTCAAGTGCGAGATCCGGCCCGATCAAGACTGGTCTTTCTGTGTCAATCGATGCCACTCCAACATCCGTACCTTTTTCGTCTGAAAACTTGGCTTTTCCTGCGCTGTTGATGGCAGAAGTATGTTGACCGACGCTCCCCTTTTTGATATTAGGCTCGGTTTTCGGGCTATTGTTTTGTCCACTGGGTATTACCCCTATCCCCTCATGTCCGTTGACTACCTCCCTCCCTTGGGCCACCGCCGACCTCGACATCGGCGTTTCTGCAACTATTGTTTCGAAAAAACTCTCATCTGCCCCTTCCAAGTCTTCAACAGACGGTAAGCTCCCCGACGATGTATTGTATCCCCCAAGTTGACATTTACACGACTGGAAGCATGTCTCTTCCGCAATGTTTATGCGATACTCCTCAGAGTTGATGGTAGCCGTCATCGTATGATTGATTGTGGCCTGCCAAGGAGTTTTAATGAGGATCCTTGCCCTGTCCAGACGCTGTAAATCTATGGTGGCATCATCCAAATCAACCACCTCTCCTACACCGGCAACTATACTATTGATGTACTTCCGATCCCAAGCGTGTAAGGGAATCCCCCAACAAAGTATCCATACCAGTCTAAAACCAAGCTTCAGGCCCGGGTGCCACTTTTCCAAGGAGTAGAACATAGATCCTCCCGATATCTCTGCTTCCCTGCGCATTTCTTCTGCCTTATCGTCAGTGAGTCCGGAAAGCAACACCATATCGTCGCCCAAATATTTAGGCCTGATCTCCTCTCCACCATTCCACATAAATTCATCTTCAAGCCTATCGAATAACTTCAAGTCTGTGAGCCTACCAACCCAGACATTCCCATACCACTTGTTATTATCTGTGGGAATAGATAGTAGAACGCTCGATGTTGATGGTCTGAACGTTGCCCATTCACGGAACGAGGGTCGTCGTCTGTATCTGTACTGAGTTCCGGATTTGACAATCTGAGCGTACGAGACGTTCCTGTTCTGGTATTGCGCGTGGTGATATCGATTGTCGTCCTTCTGAGCCTTCGGTTCCACCAATAACTTGGCTTTACCTTTTCCGTTTGCATTCCTAAGCTCCATCGACTCCGCCCTGATCGTCTGAGCATTCAATGGTGGGTACGTACGCCTCTCCCTGTCATGTTTTGGGAGGTTCACGTACATCTTAAGCCCTCCCACAACCATATTATAGAGCTGCCCTTCGAGCTTTTCAACGTTTTCCACCCCCTTAAAACGCACAAAACCAAATCTCCGTCCTAGCTTGTTTCTATAGTTAGGGATGAATACCTCTCTCACATCGCCCCAACGTTTGAAAACGAACCACAAGTCCTTAGCGGTCATGTCGTCGGGGAATCGAGTGAAGTAGAACGTCGATATGTCAGAAGCCGTTCTCCAGCTCTTCCGCGGGCCATCACTCGGCTCCTCCCTGCCAACGTCGGTATGATGTTGGCCATACCTGACCCCGTCAGGTGTGAAGTGTGGGTTACCCCTAGTACTCTCAAGAAAACTCACTCTGGTGTTTTCCCTTCCCCACCCTCTGTTTCTCTCTCTAGAAGTCTCTCTCATAATAAAATTTAAAATCGGCAACCTGCAAAACCAATTAGGCTCCTAAATAACATGAATCGTGACACTAGAGTTTTGATATTCTGCTAGGTCCTAAACCTCCCCAAAATAATTGAATTATACAGATTGAACCCTCCCTTGAAAATCAAAATTATTTTAGGATGATTGGTCCTCACAATAATCAATCAATGCTTGTTACAATGAAATAATGTTTTCTAAATTATGGTAGTGGTTAAAAAAAAAAAACTAAAAAACGAAGTACCCCATTGTCCGGAGGCTTCACGCTATGCGCAGGTAAGGGGGAGGGATATTGTACGTAGCCTTACCCTTGCATATGTAAAGAGACTGTTTCCAGATTCGTACCCATGACCAACAAGACACAACTTTACCTCTGTGCCAGGGCTCGCATTCCTAAATTATGGTAGTGATTGACATAGAGAAACTATATGTTGGTTGAATGTGTTCACTTTGCTGATTTTTACACTACTGCTGCTGCTTATAATTATGACTATCACTTTTATTTTACTTCTTTTACTTATTTAAGTTTTCGCTCTGATGCTTGCTCAGAATCTGTTCTTCATTGTCTTGGTTGCTGTGGTCTCTGCTGATTTTTACACCCGTTATTCATGTCTGTTCATGTATTACGGTGCCATAGGATTGTCTTTGATGCTAGGTGTCTATGTAATGGTACTACTTGTACTATACCTCTTCATATCTATATATAAATATATTATTTTTGCTGATCAAAAAAAAATTTAGCATTTTGGCAAATATTGGCTGTGTCTGATGTCTCTGGACAAATACTTGATTGTTATTTTTCATGTTCAGGGATATTTAAGGAGGCTTCTTTGGCACATCACTAAGATTGGTGTAAAATACATGCCATTTAATGGTTTTCAGTAGCAGATATGTTAAGGGATTAGGAAGCACTGTTTCATTGATTTTTCTTATTTTTCTTGCTTGTTTTCTACTTTTCTATTTTGTTTTTCGTTTAGGAAGATTCCTTGTAATCCTTTCTGTTTAGAATTCATTTTCTTTGTCTAAATAAATTTCTTCTTTCATATTAAAAATTAATGAAAATTATCTTGGTCTCCTTAAGTAGAGGTTGGCTTCACATTCTCCTTAGCCTTAATTTTGCATGACAACAATCCTTTTGTTAAATAGCTCAACTGCCACTCATTTCTTTGGCCATCCCGTGTTTACTGAATTTCACGTAATGTTTATAATCCATGCTGCTTAGATTTTTAAACTTATTTTATATCTTTTGTTCAATTATCATCCATTTTCTATTCACCAAATTTAATTTTTTTTCACAGAGCTCTTGCGTGTCATTAGAAGATTTAGCTTGAAAGAACTGTTGATGGATGATTCACTTCACTATTTGTGCTTGAAAATCCTTTCTTTGGCCTTATCTGATAATTCGCGGGGTCAGAATCATTTTAAAAGTATTGGAGGGCTGGAAGTGCTGCTGGATGGTTTTGGATTTCCATCAAATTATGCGAAAACTTACAGCAATTTTGTTTTGGCTGATGGATTCAGGTATTGCTTGGTGTATCTCAAGCCAATTATTCTATATTTGTTTAAGGGGCAGGATATGATGGTGTTCTTTTAAGTTTGTTGTATCAGCAATTTTCTTTTTTGAGGGATCAATGCATGTCTTGAAGTTTGAGTTTGTGGAAAATAATTTCATGACTAGCCTGATGTTGGTGAATCTCCTTATTTCATTCATCATAATTTGAGTTTGCTGTCTGTTTTACAAATACTTGGGCTTAACATGTACTTGTTTTCTCCTCTACTAGTGTTGTTATCTGTCCTTCTTTGTATCTTTCCTCTTATATATATATATATATATATATATATATATATATATATATACACATACCTTTGCTGATAAAAAAAAAAAATACAGCCTGTCTTGCATTCCTTGATATATTTCTCTGCTTGTTTTTTGCAGGGATGATAAACCATTGCAAAAAATCTTTCAACTTCATATTCTTGCTCTGGAAGTTTTGAGGGAGGCTGTGTATCCTTCATAATCTGCTCATGTTGTAATTTCAGAAGATTGCACTTTTCATTCAGTGAACATGGTCACTTTGATGAGTTCTTTGATGTGAACTGTTATATGCTAATTATAAAAAAAAATGAAAACATAAAACAAAAAAAATTGAGGTGGAGCTGAATGTTATATGGAATTGAATGTTGGCCAGCACATAGGCAACATGAGTATAAAAAGGGGTTGCAGAAATGATGATGTTAAGGTAAATGTATGGTTATACGAATAAGGATAAGATAAGAAATGAAGATATTCGACGAAAGGTAGTAGTAGTACTGGTGAGTGAAAAGATGAGGGAGCATATATTGAGGTGGTTTGAGCACGTAATGAGATGGCCCCTGGATGCATCTATAAGAAAAGAGTTTGTTATCAAGAGCTCGTTACAAAGAGAGGTAGAGGTAGACCGAAACTTACCTGAGGAAAGGTAATTAAACAAGACTTAATGGAGTGAGATATAGATTGACGGAAGATGTGTCTTAGGACGGAATGAAGAAAAGTAATAAGTTTGGTGGATGGTTAGATCCGTTTTTATCTCTATATTCCAGATGGTCTCTTTTTAGTTATTTTCCTCTTCATTTTTTGCCTCCTTTTACCGTTCTTTTCTTTTCTTTTTTCTTATTTCCCCTTTTTCTTCTCCTTTTTTTTTTCAACTTCCTCGTATCTATCATTGGGTTCATCTACCACCGACACCAAATAACTTGGGCTAAAGGTGCTCTTGATGTTGATGTTGATAAAACAAAAAAAATTGCATCAACATCATTGCCTATTGACATTCTGAAACATTTCATGTGTGTATTCACTAGAGATGTATTTGCTTGTCATTCTTAGGTATTCCTCTCTGAATTTTTATTCCTGTGGCAGTTAGGACAGTGTTGTTCTTTTTTTGCATTTAACTTGATTTTTTCTTTTTTTTTGATTGATTGCTATTTGAATCTCATTCAAATTTAGTGTAGAAGTTATTGATGCTTGAGACCTTGACATTGATACAGCTTTGGGAATGTGAACAACTTGCAATTTCTTTGTGAAAATGGTAGGGTGCATAAATTTGCAAATAGTTTTTGTTCACCGGCTTTTCTGCTTCAAGATTTGGGATGGGAGAAGGATTTTGCTGGATGGCATGCTGTTGGGATGCCTGGTCTTGACATTCAAGAAAATGAGAATCACGCAAAACTTGATCCAGTGGTGGTTTCTGATGGCCTTCCATCATGTGCTTCTTTTTCTGATTTTTGGAATAATTATGTTGTTATGCTGAGCAGAGGTCTCTGTTCCTTTCTGTTAGTTCCCGAGGGTTCAAAATCTCTTAATGTTCAAGTATCATCTGGTCGACTTGCATTGCCTGTTTCCTCCGCGTATTATGAACTGTCAATCAAATGGGTCATGAGGGTTTTATTTACAATATTTCCTTGCATCAAAACTTGCTCAAGTCAGAATGAGTTGCCAGGCTATTTAAGGTGAAATTTGCCAATGTCTTGCTGTGTCTTTCCTTGTTATAAACTGAAAAGTCTAATTAACTATCAAAAACAGTATTGCAAAGTATTTCTTTTAATATGGTTCTCAAGTAGGACCTTCGTGTATTGAACTAATTTTTGTATGTTGTTTTTCTTTCCATGTTTCAGGGTCTTTGTCTCAACTCTACAGAACACAGTTCTTAATGCATTTAGAAACCTTCTTTCTTCTTCTCCCTTGTCACTTGAAATTTTTCACGAAGAGGGAATATGGGATCTTATATTTTCAGAAAATTTCTTTTATTTCGAATCAGGTTCAGATGAATCTGCTGGACAGATATTTGCATACACTGAGAAGTCTGAAATATCATCTGCTTCAAGGAGCACTGGTAATACAGAAGTTAATGGGGTTAATAGTCTACAGATGCAAGTAATTTCATTTGTTGAATTTGCTTCAACTAGTAATGGGAACACACAGAACATGGTTGGTTCTTTTATTTCCCTCTTTTTGCATATATATTTTCTTGTTTTTCTTTTGTAATTTGCTTGAATTTATATTCATATTCACAATTACATATTACAATTTATGTATCTCTAAATTTTAGGGGTTGATATGTTCATGTTTTGTTTGGATTAACTTCTCTATAAACGCTTATAGGAGAAGACATTAAGAAGGTAAAGCGAATTGAGCTGCTTCCATAAGCTAAAATTAACTTATGCACTTCAACTTTCAGGTAAGTTAGGTAATAATAGAGTTGAGAGAATTTGAGAGGAGAGAGAAAATTGAGATTGAGAAATCTGAAATTATTCAACCCAACAATAATCAGATTACAATTCTGTTTTAATAGAGTTGAGAGAAGAGAGAAAATTCAGATTGAGAAATCTGATATTATTCAACCCAACTAACTTCAGATTACAATACTGTTTACATAGTTGGATAACTACCAACTACCCTAACTGACAACTAACCTTACTAACTACCCTAACTGACAAATAACCTGAGTTAGTTGATACAGCTGTCACAAAGCTGTCAGCACTAACAGACTAAATTACTAACCATAACTAACTACTAACTAGAGTAGTTAGAATAACAGCTAAGTAAAAACAACACTGCAAGTAATGAATACTCTTATACTCCCCCACAAGCTCATGAGGGGGTTGGAAGAATGTCTTTCAACTACTCTGAGCTTGGATCCAAAATAAGAAATGAAGGAGGAGATAAAGCCTGGGTCAAAATATCAGCCAGTTGATCAATGGCAGGAACACGAACAACATTAAGTTGTTTAGTTAGAAGTTTCTCTCTGACAAAGAATAGATCCAGCTCTCTTAGATTCTTAGAATGTGAGTTTGGGCCTAGCTTAACCCCAAAAGCTAGCTCAAGGGGTGGGGGTTGTCCCTCACTTATACACTCTATCTTGGCTTTATCTTTAGCCAATGTGGGACTTGGGTTTTTCCCCATAAGCTCCATATGCTTGGTTCTAGGTTGAAGAACAGGGTTATGAGCCAAAGAGACAGTGCTGGTATTGTCACAATGAATAAGTGGAGTGGTATGAGTAACTTGAAGTTCAGAAAGAAGAGACTGAATCCAAGTTACTTCTGCTGTAATAAGAGCCATACTCCTGTACTCTGCCTCAGAAGCCCAATCTGCATCATATAGTTGGATAACTACCAACTATCCTAACTGTCAACTAACCTGAGTTAGTTGATACAACTGTCACAAAGCTGTCAGAACTAACAGTCTAAACTACTAACTATAAACTGACGAACTACTAACTACAGTAGTTAGAATAACAACTTTGATAAAGTGAGAGGAAGTAAGAGAGAAAATTTAGAGAGAGAATTGATATTATTTCAGTCTGAAAAAGTTAAGAGTTAGTTATAAAAGAGGTATATATAGAACTCTGAACCTCTGAACTAACAATAACAGAAACTAACTGCCTAACACCAGTGAGGTGCTGTTAGCAGAACCTAACAGCCCTTACGAACATATTACCAGCTGTCTAACACTAGAGGGGTGCTGTTAGCAAAAGCTAACAGCCCTTACAATAATATTACAAAACTGTTTTCACAGTTATACAAACACATACTCTAATACAGCTAAGTAAAAAATACACTGTAAGTAATGTATACTTTTATACTCCCCTGCAAGCTCATGAGCGGTTGGAAGAATGTCTTTCAACTACTCTGAGCTTGGATCTGAACAAAAGAAATGAAGGAGATAAACCTTGGTCAGAATATCAGCCAGTTGATTTATGGCAGGAACATGAACAACATTAAGCTGTTTGGTGAGAATTTTCTCTCTGACAAAGAATAGATCCAGCTCCATGTGCTTGGTTCTAGAGTGAAGAACAGGATTATGAGCCAAGAAAGCTAGCAGTACCAGAAGTTGACCTCCTATCATCAGGATCAGAAGCCCAATCTGCATCACAGTATGCGTGAAGAGAGAAGGGATGCTGAAGGGAAGCAGCTTGAAAGTGTAATCTCTAAGAGACCGTACCCTTAAGATACCTCAAAATTCGCCTTACAGCTAACCAATGCTGCTGAGAAGGCTTCGACATGAATTGACACACCTTATTTACAGAAAAACTAATCTCCGGTCTTGTTATGATAGCATACTGCAAGGCCCCAACAATGGACCTGTGTAAAGTAGCTCAGAAAAATCTTCAGAACCAAGCTAGGTTAATTTACACCCTCCAACCATAGGGGAAGAAATAGGATTGGCCTCATCCATTTTAGTCTTGACCAAGAGATCTCTGATGTACTTAGACTGAGTTAAAATGAGTGATCCATCCTTTTGTCTACGAACTTCAATTCCCAAAAATAATCTAAGTCACCAAGATCTTTGAGAGAAAATACAAAATTCAGTTGTGAGACAAGTGAATGAATCAATTTGATGTTGTTACCAGTAATAATAATATCATCTACATAGACTAAAATGTAGACAACAGAACCATTTTCAAAAAATACAAAGAGCCTGGATCACATTTACTGGAAGAGAATTTAAAACTGAGAAAAGTAGCCTTGAGTTTGTCAAACCAGGTTCTAGTTTCCTGCTTTAAGCCATAGATGGCTTTTTGTAATCTGCACACTCGATGTTTGTTTGAGGAAACAAATCCAGGGGGTTGAGACATATACACTTCGTCTTCAAGGATGCCATTGAGGAAGGCATTGTTTACATCTAGTTGTTGAAGAGGCCATTTGTGAGAAATGGAAAGAGAGAGAATAAGTCTAATAGTTACAGTAGAAAAAGTTTCTTTGTTTTTTTTTTGATCAGGAAAAGTAAATATGTAATTATATAGATATGATAAGGTTAAGTACAAGTAGTACTATTACAAGGATATGTGACATTCAAAACAATCCCGTGGCACCAAAATACATAGACACATGAATTAAGGGGCCAAAAGACTGTAAAAGATGCCATCACCAAAAAACAAAAAGAGTCTATCTAGTAACCCCACCCCTAATTACAAAAAGTTTCTTTGTAATTGAACCCCAACTGCTGAGGAAACCCTTTTGCAACCTGCCTGGGTTTTTACTTATCTACAGAGCCATCTGGATTTTCTTTCACCCTAAAAACCCACTTACATCCAATAGCAGTTCTGGAGGATGGAAGATCAACTAAAGTCCATGTTCCATTTTTAATGAGAGCATCATATTCTGCTTGCATAGCTGATTGCCAAGAGGGATTTGTCGAAGCAGCTTTGGTTGATTTTGGCTCAAGATGAGCAAGGAGAAGAGTAGGATTTATTCTGTGTTTAGCTATCCCAGATTTAGCACAAGTGCACATAGGGTGAGTATTGAGTGGTCTTTCTGAAGTAGGGCCAATGTAAGATGATATGACAGTATGATCCTGATCAGTATTGATGGTAATATTGGGTTGGATTAGTAGAGAAACATTCTGTTCAGAATGAATAGATAAAGGAGATGGCAAATATTGAGATTCTTAGAATGTGGGTTTGGGCCTAACTCAATCCAAAAAGCTAGCTCATAGGGTTAGGGTTGCCTCCACTTATATACTCTATCTTGGTACTGTCTCTAGCCAATGTGGGACTTGGATTTTTCCTAATACACTCCATCATGCCCAACACTTTTGGGCTTGATGTGTGGATAACATGGTGGGTGACCCTTTTAATGGATCTATGATATGTTCTGATACCATCTTAGAATGTGAGTTTGGGCCTAACTTAACCCTAAAAGCTAGCTCATAGGGTTGCCCTCACTTATATACTCTATCTTGACACTATTTCTAGCCAATGTGAGACTTGGGTTTTTTCCGATAGAGATGAATTGGGTGAAACATAGGTGTTACTTGGGATGGAAGGTGTGAATGAATGTGGAAGTGTAGGATTAGCTGCAAGTGAAGTTTGAGTATTTGATAAAACAGTAAAGGGTGGATATATTGTTCAGGAAACAAAGTTGGGTAAGGAAAAATTAGTTCATTTAAAAGAACATATTTGGAGATGTATAGTCTACCATCAGCAGCAAGGCACTAACAGCCTTTGTGAGAAGGAGAATAGCCCAAAAAGGCACACTCCTGATATCTGAATTGGAGTTTGTGTTTATTGTATGGTCTGAGAAGAGAAAAACAAGAACAACCAAATACCCTTAGAAAGTTTTAGATGAAGTGAGAAGAAGAGAAGAGAGAGAACTGTTTTAGAGAGAAACCAGAGAAAAGTAGAGAGAGAAATGAACTCTGATTTTATTTCAGTGAAAGCTTTTTTTTGTTAACAGTGTTAGTTACAAAAGAGGTTTTTATAACCTCTGTATGAAGCTTCCAGAGTACGCTAAGTTCCTAACAGCTTATGCTATTCACACATGTACAGCAGAAGGGGAGTGCTGTTAGCAAAAGCTAACCAGCACTTTACAAAGTGTGATTTTACTAAATACAGTCCTAATATCCCCCCTCAAACTCAAGGGGAAGAGTTTTCAGAAGAAACACTCTTGACATTGAGTTTGCTTTTAAGAAATTCAAATCTGACTGAGGACAATGGCTTGGTCAGTACATCAGCCCATTGATCTAGAGCTGGAATGTGCACAACTAACAGTTGTTTGGCTAGAACCTTCTCCCTGACAAAGAAAACATCAATTTCCATATGCTTGGTGCGACTGTGAAAAACTGGATTATGAGCAATGGAGACAGCACTCTGATTATCACAAAATACAGCAGGAATAGTGAAAGAAACTTGTAGCTCAGTTAGGAGAGCATGAATCCAAGTGAGTTTTGTAGAGGTTTGAGCTAAGCTTCTGTATTCAGCCTCAGTGCTGGACCTAGCTATAACCTTCTGCTTTCGGGACCACCAGGAAACCAGATTTGAACCAAGAAAGATAGCACAACCAGAGGTGGATCGCCTATCATTCACATCTGATGCCCAATCAGCATCACAGAAAGCATGAAGAGACAAAGATTTATTGAAGTCAGCAGGCTGAAACAAAAGTCCATGAGAAACAGTACCCTTAAGATACCTTAATATTCTCTTAACTACAGCCCAATGAGAATCAAGAGGAGCAGCCAGAAATTGACACACTTTGTTGACAGCAAAACTAATTTCTGGTCTAGTAAGAGTAACATACTGCAATGCACCCACAACTGATCTGAATAAAGTG
>PYAF01003345.1:1275-17425 GCA_007407185.1 Glycine tomentella | reverse complement strand
GAAAACTCTAGTGATGAAGATGAAGATGAAAGCATGAACTTGATTGTAAAGAAGTTCAGCAAATTTTTGAAGAAGAACAAGGGCAGAAAGTTTGCAAGAAACAACAAGAACAATTCTACAAACAACAGCACAAGCAACTTCAAGAAGGTGGACAACAACTATACATGTTTTGAATGTGGCAAACCTGGTCACATTAAATTAGAATGCTCCATATACCTGAAGAAACAACAACAAGACAGCGAAGGCAAGAAGGAAGCTAAGCCTAGAAAAGCATACATTGCATGGGAAGACAATGAGTCTTCAACCTCTGAATCCTCTGCTGAAATGGAAGAAGCCAACATGTGTCTCACCTCAATTATCAATGAAGAAAATGATGATCTTCTGGATGAAGATGATGAGGTAAAGCATGAAGAAGCACACCAACTTAGTGGAAACACAAAAGAAGGGTTGTTTGTTTTAATAGATTACCATCTGTCTATAATAGATTAAAAGCATCTTTTCTAATACCTTTAATCGATTAAATCAGCATCAGGAATTTAAAAAAACAAGTTTTTCTATTTTAATCGATTACAAGAAAGCTGTAATCGATTACATAAGCCTGAAAATGTAAAAAAATCTGTTTTAATCGATTAAAAGTGTGAACTAATCGATTAAATCAATTTTAAAACTGCACTGCATATGTTGAGCAGCTAAGAGTCACTTTAGGGAAAACTTACACTTCAAGCTTCATTTGGGCTTCATTTGAATTTGCATTTCCCTTACATTTAGTGATATTTAGCTTGTAATTTTGTGGCCTATATAAGGTGCCGAAACTGAATGTAACTAACTTTGGTTCATTAATACAATTCTGAAAATTGTTGTGAGAGTATCTCTCTTGTGCTTGTGTAAGAACTTCTTGAGTCTTATCAATGGCTTCTCAATGCTATTGTGGTGATTCTTCCTAGGCTTATTGGAAAGCTTTTCCATGGTGCCATCCATTGTCATTCTTAATCTCTCTTCCATCTTCCATTGCTGAATTAAAAAGCTTAACAACAACCCAAATTCTTGGGAAAGTGCAGAATTCAGAGTTCTTGAGGTTTGCTTGAAGATTGGGTTTCATTGCAAGGTAGATCTGGGAAACTTAATGTCTAATGGTTGTAGACATTACATCATGTGGTATCTAGAGCCTAATCCTTGTGGAATTCTTCTTCAAGTTCAGTTTTAAAAGTTCTTCAAAGGTAAAAAACTGCACCAAATCCAAAAACGAAAATTTCATTTCTATTCCTTATTTCTTGTTGTTTTCATTTGATTCTTGGTGGTGTGGGCTTGTTGTGTGTTCCACCACATAACCTTTGTGTTTCCTTTAAGTTTCATGTGATTTCTTGTGTTCATGTTCTTCATCTTCTTCATGTGTTCTTGATATTATTCTAAATTTTTTGTCTTGATTCTTGTCAAATTTTTGTTTGTAGTGTTTTTTGTGTTGTATAACCATTTGTTTTGATTCTACTCTCATGTCTAAACTGAATTGAGCTATTAGAAACAAATTTTACAATTGTTATACATTATTTTTAGTGATTCATTGAATTTCCTTAAGAAATTTTGAACTTGTGCAAAAAGAAAAACAAAAGCTTACAAAATTTGTGAAAGAAATAATCAAAAGCAAAAAAGAAAATACATCAAGTGGTAAAAAGTGAAAGAAAAACATAATTTAGAAGCAAATCAAAGTCACAAAGAACTTGTATGACATGCAAATATGATGAAATTTGGCTTCTAGCAATTGAATTTACTTGGCATATCCTACTTGTGAAATTTTGTACAACAATAGTATTCCTTGAGTTGTCTCATAAATTCCATTTGAGTTGTGCTTTCCTACACTTGTGAGAGTGGTAAACACTTAGAGATGGGTGAGAATTTTCTTATATACTTGTGTTTTTGTTAACTATTTCTTTTGAAGGATGAACTAAATAGGAGATAGGCTTTGTCATCTAGAGACACTAGGTTGATAGAAGCCATGGCAAAACAAATAAAAAACTTCCAAACTAAAATGGATGCAACATTTGAGGAGTTTAAAAAGAAGACTCAAAGAAGGAGTAGTCCAAATGGTAGTGTGGATAGAAAGGCTCATGGAAATAGGAGGGTGAGTGAGTATGTTTATTCTCATAGAGGAAATTATGATGATAAGAGTGAGAGGAAGGAGAGGAGAGAAAATAATGTTAAAAGAGAAGTCCACAAAGTTCAAAGAGTTGAACGACAACTAAAAAGGAGAAAAGATTCCTTTTCTAAGACAAATGAGGCTGCAACTTTTGGTTGGAAAAACAAGCCTAAAAGGGAGGCTTCTCATGTGAAAAATAATAAAGAAAAGGTGGAGAGCTCAAGCAAAAAAATTAGGGATCCTAGTCCAATAAGATCAAGCAATATCAAGTGTTTAGACTGCTTTGGTAAAGGTCACATTGCTTCTCAATGTCCTAACAAGAGAACCATGATTTTGCTTGAGGAGAGAGACATAAAGAGTGAATCTTTAAGTGACTCAACAAGTTATTCAAGTGAAAAGGAAGAATAACTTACATTAGTGGAGACCATAGAGGGTGATGATCTCTTAATGGTAAAGAGAATGCAAGAGCTGAAAAAAATACTGCACCTACAAAAGAGAAAGAGATTGATAGGAAAAAAATTCATGAGATGAAAAAGAGATTGTTCTTGAGTGAAAAGGAAATCAAGAAAATGTTATTAGCTAAAGAACCTCTTTATTATATGATTCCCAACTCTCTTTGTTTACATGTTGAAAAGGAAGGAGAAAAATGGCCCAAAGCTATACAACCTCTTTTGGATGAAGTTGCTTTCAAACCATGGAAGGATAAGTTGTATCATGCACTTATTTTTGCATTGCCTAATTCGAATGCTTCTTTTGAATTGGAATATGGTGCATCTAATGTAGGCATTAGGGGGTTTTAATTCAAAATAAACATCTTATTGCTTATTTTAGTGAGAAATTGAAGGGTGCATGTTTGAACTATTCCACTTATGATAAAGAGTTGTATGCACTTGTTAGAGTCTTGCAAAATTGGCAACAATTATCTTTTACCTAAGGAAATTGTGATACATAGGGACCATAAGTCTCTTAAATATTTGAAAAGTCAAGGCAAACTCAACAAGAGACATGCTAAGTGGTACATCAAGGGCAATTTGAGGACTTTGGAGGAGTGTTTACCTCATATTGAGTTTGCTTACAATAGAGTAGATCAAAAAACTACTTCCTTATCTCCTTTTGAAATTGTTTATGGCTTCAATCCTTTAACTCATCTTGATTTATTACCTTTACCTAACATTTCTTCTATGATTAATCATGATGCTTTGTCTAAAGCTTCTTATGTTAGGAAATTGCATGAACAAGTAAAAGGTCAAATGGAGAGGAAAATGGAACAATATGCTAAACAAGCCTATAAGCACAAGTGGAAGGATAAATTTCCTCAAGAGAATGTTGAATTTCCAAGTACAAGTGAGAAACCAAACTTGAGGACAAGTTTCTCTCAAGAAGGAGGGGATGATGGAGGTCTATTCCAAGCCAAAGATCTAGAAGGAGAGCTTGAAGCACTTTCTTTGGTGAGCTTTAAAGGACCAATGAAAAGAGCTAGGACTCAAGCACTTCAAGACCACATACAAGCTAACTTATATCTCTTGGAAAAGCATGAAGAAGCACACCAACTTAGTGGAAACACAAAAGAAGGGTTATCTGTTTTAATAGATTACCATCTGTCTGTAATAGATTAAAAGCATCTTTTCTGATACCTTTAATCTATTACCAGATGCCTGTAATCGATTAAATTAGCATCAAGAATTTAAAAAAAAAAACAAGGTTTTTCTGTTTTAATCGATTACAAGAAAGCTGTAATCGATTACATAAGTCTAAAAATGTAAAAAAAACTCTGTTTCAATCGATTACAAGTGCGGATTAATCGATTAAATCAATTTTAAAACTGCACTGCACATGTTGAGCAGCCAAGAGTCACTTTAGGGAAAGCTTACACTACAAGCTTCATTTGGGCTTCATTTGAATTTGCATTTCCCTTACATTTAGTGATATTTAGCTTGTAATTTTGTGGCCTATATAAGGTGCCAAAACTGAATGTAACTAACTTTGGTTTATTAATATAATTCTAAAAATTGTTGTGAGAGTTTCTCTCTTGTTCTTGTGTAAGAACTTCTTGAGTCTTATCAATGGCTTCTCAATGCTATTGTGGTTATTCTTCCTAGGCTTATTGGAAAGCTTTTCCATGGTGCTATCCATTGTCATTCTTAATCTCTCTTCCATCTTCCATTGCTGAATTTAAAAGCTTAAAAATAACCCAAATTCTTGGGAAAGTGCAAAATTCAGAGTTCTTGAGGTTTGCTTGAAGATTGTGTTTCATTGCAAGGTAGATCTGGGAAACTTAATGTCTAATGGTTGTAGACATTACATCAGATCCTAAAACTTGCACAAGAAGTTTCTCAAATTTGTTTGTACAAAATGAAATAACTAACTAACTAAGTACACTAATATATATTGTGACCGAAATTAGGAAAGGATGGGCCTTGATTAGGCCCATCTAATCAACCTAATTAAGCTAATTACACAAATCAAAGTCCAATTTCGCAGTCCAAAGCTCAAGTGCATAGGTTCTAACTTCCAAGCCTAAAATGACCCTCAAAACGACATAATTGACCCAGCCTTATCTCTGACAAAGTTGTATCTATTTTCCTTAGCTTTTCAAGGACTACTCATATGATCCATTTGTAGTTTTGTATAATCCTCTAGGTCCTACACAAAGAAGGTTGTAAGGACCCTCACCCTGGCGCGGTTGGCCAGATCCCGCGCTGGTAGCGCCAGGGATCTTTGGAAGAAAACCCTGTTAAGGGTGTGGCGTTGATGGCGCTAGGGCTGGCGCTGATGGTGCCAGAGCTACTGGAACTTGACGCCCAGAGCGTCAGAGCCACGCGAGCGACGCCATAGGTTTTCCAGCCCGCGCAGATAGCGCCATAGGTGGCACGGATGGCGCGGGAAGTGGCCTGGAAAACCAAGTTTCACTGGAAGTCCACGTGGTTAGCGCCAGGTGTGGCGCGGATGGCGCCAGTGTGGCACGAGTGGCGTCACAGGTTCTGGAAGCTGACGCTGGAAGCGTGGATGTGGCGCTGGTGGCGTCACATAAACCGCCATGGTGGCGCGGTTAGCGCCAGAGGTGGCGCGATCCGCGCCAGACCTCGGGCAGGCCCAGTATTAAAGGGCAACTCGCGTTTTCTGGGGAAGAAAAACAATTTTCTTCTTCCTACATGCCCCAACCTCCATTAATGGTGAATCCAAGCTTCCTAGGACCCTATTTGTTGGCCTAAACACCTCCCTAAGACCTAGAACTTAAGAAAAACTGATTAGAAAGTTATAATCCTTCATCCTTTCCTTTTTATGAGCAAAATCCATTCCCTCAAAAAACCCCTTAGAAACTTGAGTTTGGCGAGGAATCAAGGGCTCAGCAGGGATAGCAGAGCTTGAGAAAGCAGTCCTACAGCTGTTCTGGTCGCCACTGAGGTAAGAAACTCGAGTTTCTTCGGTTGATTTTGAGAGTTGGGGTTTTCTGGATTTTGTGGTCTATATTGATCTGGGGCTAGAATTAGCCTAGGGTTCTGTAGAGAAACTTGTTTAGAACTGTCTAGTGATGAAGGATTAGCTTTCAGTTTTTGAATTGGTGAACTTTGAATCTTGGCTCTGTGGATGCATGTGTGACTGTTGTAGGGTCACTTATCGATTGTTTCCGACATGCTAGAGCCTTGATTATATTTGTGTTGAGCCTGAGAGGCTAATTGAACGGTGCTTTGAGTGAAACTCAGACCATTCCAGTGATATTTGTATTATGGGCCAATGTTGGCCAAAGCGTATATGTATAGGCTGTGCATTGAGTCTGGGGATTACTCTGATGCTTGGTATTCAGCCTTGAGAGACCTTGTGCGGTCTGTGAGAAGCCTAGTGTGGGCTGAGATTGATTGAACCATAGGATAGGGGAATTCTGTACATGATATGTGCTGTGTTTGAATGTCTATGGATTGGTTTTGATATTAGAATGTCCCTTGAATAGGGCGTGATATTGGAACTGTTGGTGGCGGGAGCCATAGACCGGGGAAGGAACTGCAGAGTGATACCTTGCCAGGTAAGTTTTGAGTCCCTGGGGATTGATTCCCACTTGGTTGCACACCACACTCTGGGGGAGTGATGGTCATATTCATAATGCATGCATTGGTTGTTGCATATTCTACTCTGTGTGCATTTGTACCTGGTTGTGATATGTGTTGGGGGCATCGAGTGAATCTCTGCCCAGGGCATTGAGTGAATCTCTGCCATGTTGAGGGCATTGAGTGAATCTCTGCCATGTGGAGGGCATTGAGTGAATCTCTGCCATATTGAGGGCATTGAGTGAATCTCTGCCATGTGTTGAGGGCATTGAGTGAATCTCTGCCATGTGGAACGGCATTGAGTGAATCTCTGCCATGGATGTGAAATAGACTTGATATGTATGCTTATCTGATGCTTGTATTGCAAATTGTGGGCCAGGGTGGGAATGATTTCCTAAGGACCCTGAGCTTACTGAGATATGTATCTCACCCTGTGTGGGGATTTATGATTTCAGGTGACTCTTCAGGCAGAAGAGAGCAGTCTCAGGACAGGAGGCCCGAGTAGAGACATTTCTGCTTGATTGAGAAGCAGTAGAGAGAGCTGAAGGCTCAGTATTGATTTTGTTTATGTTTTGTACCCTTGACAAGGGCTGTATAGTTCTGTATCCCCTCGATGAGGGCAGTTATTCTTTTGTACCACCACGGTGTGGTGAGGACGCTGATGTATATGTATGTACAGAACTATTAATGATATGATATGAAATGAAATTCCTCCTGAGTATATTGTGCCTGTCTATTTATATGTTTATGGTTATGTATGAGAAACTGGATCAGCAGGGGCTTATGTTATGTGCCTTATCTAAATGTTTGCTTGGTATTTTGGATTCCATACATAATGAATCAAGAAAAACGATTCTATGCTTCCGCTGAGTAATATTTTATGTTAATGAGATGCTAAACTGATATTATTAATGATAACGCACCGGAGGCCTACGGGGTGTTACAAAGATAGGTCATGTAAGCACATAATCTAAAAATAAGTAACAATTAACAATTATGTCCAATCATTTGCCAAAGACAAAAATTGAGTTAAGGTGAGAAACTAAAAGTCCAACAGAGGTCAAATAAACTAAGAATACTAGAAAAATATTAAACTAAAAATGCTTAATCACACATCCCAAGGCATTCAAAAACAAATACCCTTATCATGTTGGAAATACAAGCTCAAGCCAACAACGTCAATTTTATGTTGTATTGCTTGTAATTTAAATATTTTGTTGGATTGTTTGTAATTTTATTTTATTTTATGTTAACTTAATTCATTTTTTTTGCTTCAATTAAAGTTGTTGGTCGAATACAAATTTGATTAACGAATGAAAATCAAAATAAAATAGAAATCCACTCTTGGAAAAATGAATAAAATAAAAATATGGTAAAAATTAACAATAAATATGTAATATATATATATATATATATAAAATTAACAAAACAAAACTTTTTAAAAAAAAAAAAAAACAAATGATTGTAATTAGCGTAGGAAAAAAGGGCAATTAAGAAATTAGTGAAGAATCAAGAACCAAAAACCGATTTCTTAACTGAAGAATAAAAAAACCTATGCAAGGTGAAAAATCGGTTCCCTGCACAGTAATTTGTATCATTCACGTATATAATTATTTGAGTTTATTATTTGCGTAAATATTTTTGTTTTTTGCATTTTTATGGAAAAAAAACTCACATTTAGCTAGCTAATGCATTTGTGATGACTTTAATTAGTGAAACTAAATTTTATTAGGTAATTAGTGACATCAAAGCTTTTATCAAAGTATATTCTCATTAAATTAAATTTTGAAGTTAGTATATATGTCTAATGGAAACATAAATGAAATTAATGTCTTATGTGGTTTAATTAATTTGGTTTATGCAAGATTTATTTATGGAATGATTATATTTAATTATGTGAGTATGGTGGTTAAAAATAAATTAAAGTGATTAATGTGTATAATTGCTCTAATTGTTGTTTAAGCAAGAAAATTTCTTAGAAATGGATACTAGTGAGTTTTAATTATGAAACAATTAATCTAAGACTAATTTAATTAGATTAGAGTAATGTAGCTTTTAAAAAAGTTAATATTTGCATTTTGAGTAAAACAATTAGAAAGAGGGATCAATATGAAATTTGTAACGACCTAAAATTATTCTAGATATTGTATTTTTATTAGAATTAAATTTTTAAGAAATCGTTAGATAATAATAATTTTTACTGAAACGTATACTAGTATAAATTCTAAAAAGTATAGATTATAGAAGTTTTTGAACTGATACATGTATTATAAGTAGCCATAGTCTTTGTTACAACAATCAATATTAAACAAGTACAAGCTTTTCCAAACAAAAGTCTACTTCATATCTTCATTTCTACACCATCACCGACCCAGGTCATCAAGGAAATTGACCACTGTTGCCATCTAAAAAAAATGAAACAAATCTAGTGAGAAATAAAATTTCTTAGTAGGCAAAATCTAAACCACCAAACACGTTAGTAAGTTAGTAAATTCTCCATATAACCAAATAAATTCGCACAAGAATTATGTAGCTATATGAATGCATGAAATGTAGTTTTCCCAGGGTGCACATGACTTCTACATATCGTACTATATGTAGCTACACCTCGTACTAGATGTAGACGCTGTGATCATCTTATGCAAACATGCATGATTTATGCCATATATGTGCACCTGGTCACTACATATCGTACTGTATGTAGTATCAGATTCTGTTTCACAAAATCTCGTACTGGACTTGGAAACACGAATCAACATATCATCACATCAAATCTATCAATAACAAAATCCATGAGCAAATACACACAACCTCATGGAAAAATTTATATCACAACATCATACGTATCCAAAAGTATGGTTTAAACTATCATACCTTATTCAAGTAAAAATCATACCAACTTAGGCATGACAATTGAATATCCTCAAGCTACAAAAATCATGTTAGTAATCTAACTAATAAACCACAATATATCTTTCAAATAATTTCTAATTCCTTTAAACTTTCACGAGAAAAAATTAAAACCTAGCATGCATCTTAATCTCCTTTCACCGACCACCTTGCTACTTCATCCTCAAATTTAATCACTCAAACATTTG
This sequence comes from Glycine tomentella, assembly GCA_007407185.1. NCBI lineage: Eukaryota > Viridiplantae > Streptophyta > Magnoliopsida > Fabales > Fabaceae > Glycine > Glycine tomentella. The sequence continues at coordinate 8,153 of PYAF01003345.1, read as the reverse complement.
AACCATTTAACTACATATCATTCAACAACTACTTCTCAAAATTAATTAAAAACATTCCCATAATGAAAATATGAATATACAGCCCAAAGGTCATCAAATCACTTCCAAAATCATCAAGTGTGATTCCAAATATCACCAATATTTCAACATATAAATCATCACCTATCCTATGATCTAAATCAACATTTTCACATCATAAAATAACCTTCAAAAAACATGAAATTCCAACCTAAACAATAACCATAAATCTGCCTAATTAAGCAAATAGGTTAAACCAAACAAATACTTAACTAAAGATTGAAGCCTCGCCTACCTCAAGTGAGTTTGATTTTTGAAAATGGAATGGAATAATGGCTGCCTTCCTTGGGAAATCCTCTAAGAAATGAAGCCTTGATATCCTTCTACTAAGCTTGTCAAACTCTTCCTAAGGTTGCTTGCCTTACACGTGATTTCTTCAAGGTGGTAGGGTTTCTTTCTTACTTGGTTTAAGTTTTAAATGGAAGGATGAAAGTGAAATGAAGGTGATGTGAGGGAGAGAGCTTCACGTGAAGTATGTAGGGGGAAAGTCTTGAAAAATGGCTTGCACTTAAGGTCCCTCCTCCCTTTATATAGTGTTTAGAAAATGATATAATATTCAAGGACATTGTTGCCCTTCCTAACTTAATTACCTTCATTTAGTTCCATCCTAACTTAATTACTTCTCATTCCTTTAGATTCTAACTAAGTTCATTATGATTCCTTTACTTTATAAGAAAAAATCTTCTAAGTTCATCATGTACCTTGCAAGTGTCCTACCACTTGTCTTCATCATAAAGCTCGCCTTTACAAGTGTCCTACTTACTTGACATGTCTTGAAACTTCTCCCACCTTCTTGCTTTTCACGTGGACTAGCTCTTGACCAAGGGAAAATTTTTGTTTTCCTTTCATTCTTATATATCATGTTATCTTTTAAATGAAGAAAAATAATCTAGTTTAGGCTTTTCTTTACACATGGCATTTCTTGAAGGGAAGTCAAGTTTGATGTGAACTCTTCTTCCTAAAGATAATATTGAATAATAGAATTATAGAGATTTCCAGAAATTGACTTCAATTATAGTTTTTAAATAGCTCACAAGCAGTCTATACAGAGTGCTACATATACCTTACATACAAGACTGCTTCTATCTTAATTCTGATTGGTCCATACCACTTCTGACCATCAAATTTACTAAACCATTTTATTAAATAAGTCTATACATTCTACAATTAAGAGAAAATTCCATAGATACTATTTATCATCTTTTCATATTTTTCTGATGTTTGAATTCTCTTGAATAAAGTCTCAAAGTTGTTATCTTATAAAATTTATAGAAATTCTATTCTAGAGTTTTCTGTCACGAAATATTTTGATACTCTATCAGCCTAGAGTACTTTGTAATTTCATCAAGTTTCCACAAAATGTCTAAAGATATTTGGGCATTTTTGGCCTAAGAGCATTTTGGTAATTTTGTCATTCATCTTAGGGGTATTATTGTCATTTCTAAAATATCCAAGGGTATTTTTGTAATTTTCACCTTAAGGGTATTCTTGTAATTTCTACTTCAAGGAAAGAGTGATATAGTCATTTTTCTTTAAACATATTTGTATCCAAGTATCATCACGTTTTCACAAATTTATTTATAACTGTGAATACCATTTTGAGGATGTTACAAAATTAAATAAAAGTTAGAAAATTACCAAAGTTTATAAAATTACAATTTGGTCCTTAGGATTAGGAGACCCACTATATAGCTAAAGTGAGCTTTCACAGCCCCCTTGCTTCAGCTGAATATAGAATGCCTGAGAGGAGATATTTTGAGGGACTTTGAATCCAATGGTTTAATTTCCAAAGGCATTTGAGCACTCTAGGTATTTTATTTCACTTAGCAAGAAAGAACCATTGCTTAGCGAAACACCCTAGACTAGCAAGGACGTTTGTCTTTAAATTATTTGCCTTATTTTTATTCCGAGAAGGAAATCCCTTGCTTAGTGAGAACAACATAGGTAACATGCCTAGAAATTCATGATTTTTGTTGGGTGACAATGACCTAGCTTAGCAAAAATCCTGTAAAAACCCTAAAAACACAAGTCTCGCTTAGCAAGAGCAATGTCACTAAGAAAAAAATTGGAAATTTGTATATTGTGATGGAGTGTGAATATGCATTTTCTTGGCCATATGTAACACCCTAAAATCTAGGTTTACAAATACACTTCAAATACCTTTCATTTATCTTCACAAACAAGTGAGTTCAAAGTCTTTTCATGAATGTTGTAATAGAAAACAAAAAGATAGGGTAAATTTTTAGTGAAATAAAATTTTTAATGAAAACTTATGTAACACCCTGAAATTTCAATAATTGAAAATAGATTTTTTATGTATATCTTGTGTTATTTGATTAATTTGGATTAGTAAGTGTTGTGTGAATTATCCTTGTGCAACTGCTTGGTGTGGATGTTACGTTATATGGAGTTTGTTTGATTTATATTGGAAATGTGTGATTTCAAGTTTGACCCAAAACCTTGAAAACAATAGGAATACCCACAATAACCCAGAGGAGCGGTGAATTGGTATAAACTTGGTCTTTTAAAATTATTTACAAAATCAGAGTCAAAGGATCTTAATCACTTTTAAACCAAGAATGTTTTTAATCAATCAAATTACTCAGCACAAGAAATCAATAGCTCAAAACAGGAATTGTTGAGGAATGATAATAACACCAAGAACAAATCAAAATATTACTTGTAGAGATAGAGATAAAAAAATCAACACTAGATTAGAGTTCCACTATTATAAAATTCAGTTCTTACAAGCTTTACAACAATCCCTCTTTATCAACCCTAGATAAAGAATAGAAATCTAAAACCCTATTAGACTCTTAATGATCAAGAACAAGAGAACACTACTCTGTTCTTCCTTAGAGAACATTACTCTAGAACAAGTTTCAAAGAACTCCTTACAATAACATCAAATAACAAAAATTGCAAAAACGAAATTATAATCAAAGATTATAGAGAGAAACAACCTGATGATCCCATTAATATGAATGCATGTGGTTTACCAATCAGAGTTGAATGAGAAAATAGATTTCAGAACATGCTCTCCAAAACTTCTTTAAGAATTCTTGCCCAAGAAATCATTCAAAACCCATGAAGATTAAAAAGATGGACAGGACTTTAGTTAACCCAGAAAATCACTTTAGAACTTTGAGAAGGCTTGTGTATAATCAGAAATTTCGAAGTATTCAAGTTATGTTTCAAGCCAAGGCTCACTCATATTTATAACTGCTTTTTGTAACAGACTGTAATCGATTACACGCGCCAAATAATCGATTAAAACGACTCATGTAATCGATTAAATTATCACTTAATCGATTAAACCGAGTTGTGATCGATTAAAGTAGTGAAGTTTTATTTTTAAAGCCTCTTGTGTAATCAATTACAATATTTTGTAATCGATTAAGGCAGTGAAGGTTCCTTAAGAAACAAGCCTATGTAAATGATTCTTGTCTAATTTACTTCTTTTTCAAAATAAATTTTATTCTTTGATGAAAACACTTAAGCATGTAAATGATTATATGCATGCAAATGCAGGGATCAACAGATTGGCCTCTCATACACTTCATTTTGAATTATAATCTTCAAGGCATGTGAGAAGCTCAAAACATTCTTCCAAGTCAAAAGCTTCATTCTTCTTGTTGCTCCCCCTATATCCAACAATCTCCCCCTTTTTGGCTTTGAACATGCCAAATATTGATTGACCATCTGTTAAAGATTTGAAGTGCTTTGAGGGATGAAAAAGATAGAAGTCTTGAACTTTGTTTGAACTTTGTTAACCTAAAAACAGATCAGTTTCTTTGCCAAGAACAAGTGTAAAGATATCTGTTGGCATAAACATTGATCATTTACTTCCATTAGTTAGCATCCCTAACTTAGTTTGCTTCCCCTTACTTAGTTAATTTTGTCATTCATCAATTTGTAAAAATGCAACAAAAAATAGAGAGCAAAACAGAGTTGGTTTTCAATCAAGTTATCAATCAATTTTTCTCCCTTTATTTGGCTTTTGAAAGGCAAAAGATAGCTCAACAATAGTGAGAAAAAGAAATGCAAATTTCATTAATCAAAGGAAGGACAGTACATTAATCAGAAAACACAAAAACATAGAGCAATAACAGAAAATACAAGAAGCCTAAACTAGTTTATCAAAATCATGAAGCACAAGGCTAGTTTCTATGTTATCTAGCCTAGATTTCATCTCCTCCAAAGATGAATTTGTCTCAACAATGTGCTCATGATGCAGTTACAAATTCCAAGAAAATCTTGCAGATTCTGCAATAACTCCAGGAATAATCGATTATATGTTTATGTAATCGATTAATTTGTAAGCAAATTCTGTTTCTGTAGAAGCTGTAATCGATTAATTCATCAAGTAATCGATTATTTCAGTGAAATTCAGTTAAAGAAGATGAAGTGTAATCAATTATTATAGGGAGATTTGAAATGTAAAATGAATTTGAAGCTTGTGTAATCGATTAATTCGAGTCGTAATCAATTATTCCAGAAAGATTTGAATTTTTGAAACAGTTTCTCAAACAATTTAATCGACTACCATTCAACGTAATTGATTATTCCAGTGAATTTAAATTTTATAAAAGGAATTTTATGTTGTGTAATCGATTAATCCGTGGCTTAATCGATTATTCCAGGGAAATTCATTTTCTGGATTTATTTTTCTGTGAAGAATAATCGATTATTCTGGGTGTGTAATCGATTACATAAGCACGAATTTCATACATAACAGTTTTTCAAGTACATTTAATCGATTAATCCGTGCTTTAATCGATTATTACAATGAAAATATTAGAATGAACAGTGTTTTATGCAACACAACTTGGAAGTTTTGAGGCACATGTGATGATTGATCAAGTAAGAAGCTATTTCACATAGATAAACATATAACAATCAAGCTAGTAAAGATTAGATTCATCAAGGATACCTAGCATGTGGAATCTAGCCATTGTTGCTTCTTGGATTTCCACAATTTCAGCCCTTATCATCATCAATTCCATTTCCTTGTAATAGTCATCAACACTTTTGTAGCCTTGGAAATGTCTTTGGAACTTATTGTGGACTTCTCTTGTACAATAAGTGGGGACAAATCTTCCTCTCAAGCATGCCTTCAAGTCATCCCAAGAATTTACTCTTTGCCTACTCCCTCTCCCTATATCCATTTGAATTTGGTTCCACTATATCAAAGCATAGCCACCAAATTCTAGACTTGCTAGAGTAACTTTCTTTTCTTTATCAAATTGTTGGCATGAGAAAACTTGTTCTACTTTCATCTCCCACTCAAAGTACTCTTCGGTATCATTATTGCCAAGAAATTTTGGAATTTTTATTTTCACTCCATTCAATCCTTCATTCCTCCCTTCTCTTTCTTCTCTCTGAAGCCTCCAATCTCCTTCATCTCTATTTTCCCTCCTATGATTGTTTCTTCTATTATTTTCTCACCTATCCTCCCTCTCATTCCTCTCATCATAATAATTTCTTCCATGAGAGGAAGCATACTCATTCACCCTCCTATTACTATGAACCTCTCTTTCCACACTTCCCATTGGACGACTCCTCCTTTGGGTCTCCCTTTGTAACTCTTCAAACCTTACATCCATTTTGGTTTAAAAGTCTTCCATTTGTTTTGTCATGGCTCTCATCAACCTAAAGGTCCTAGGTTACAAAGCCTCATCTCCTATTGATCTCATCCTTAAAAAAATGGTTAGAAAAAACAAATATATAAGAAAATTCTCACCCCTCTCTAAGTGTTTACCACTCTCACTCGTGTTTGCACACTTTCTAAGCTTTTTCTATAATGTTCCCTCTTGCCTTTTCAACTCTTATTCCTCTCTATAGTTCTTAAACAAAAACTTCTAATCAAATCAAGCTTCTTTACTATAGTGAAATAGGAAATGATTCTAGGCTAGACTCAAGAGTCCAAGAACAAGAAAACTCTAGGACAAAACCTTGGAAATTTTAAAAGACAAGCAACAAAAGAAATTTTTTGGAAAAGTACAACTCAAATGGAATTTAATGAGACAACTCAAGGAATACTATGGGTTGTACTGTTGTGCGATTACGGCAAGTGCACCGATCGTTACAAGTAATAAAGTTAGGTAAGTAGAGTATCGTTCTCCACAGGGATTGGGGTGATTTTCACAGTAATACTAAAGAGTGTGATTGAAAATAAAAATAGAAAATTACGCAGAGAAAGTGTTGTTGATTGAATTGGTTGATTGGATGCAAAAACAAGAATTAAAGGAATGCAGTAAATAAGTTGAAGATTACCAGTGGTTGATTAATTGTAGTCAGGCACAATCCCTTCTGATTCCTCCTCTTTCACTTGATGGATTTGTTAAGTTAATGTATACATATGATAAATCTCTTCTTTATTCGTGAAACCTAGATAACTAGTGATTCAGCCCTTTAATTTGATCAAGAACCCTAAGCCTTTATGAATTCTGTCAGATTAAGCATTTAGAGAATATATCATATGGGTTCCTATTATGATTGTTCAGAGAATAAGTCTTTCCTAAATTAGTTAATCCCTAATCCCTTAGTGAATTAACCCTTTAACCTGAATCGAAAACCTAATTCCTTAGTGAAATCTATTAGTTTAAGCACTCAAAAGATCGTATTATAAATTCTGCACTCATGCATCCCTATTCCTAGGTGATGAACAAGTGTTGTTCTTAACAGGTCAGAAATTAGAACCCCAACGTTCCCATTGCGAATCCTAACCCTAAGTACTTAATTGAAGTGATCAATTTCAAATAAGAATATGGATGGAGAAAAGATAAGAACAAAACAAT
>PYAF01003344.1:32700-54576 GCA_007407185.1 Glycine tomentella | reverse complement strand
AACTTGCAGGTGCTCTAACACCTGCATTTGGAAGTCGGTAAAGGGAAGGCGGACTCCCAACCGAGTGATTATGTCTTTGTAAAACAAAAAGAAATCAGGGTCATTACCCTCTCGGGTAGAGCATACAGGCTCACCCGGGCGGGGAAGACAAACATGGAAACCCTCTTGATCCCCAAGGGGGAGGGATGCAAGGTCCTCGAAACTCATCGTCGAGGTGTATTGTAACACCTCATGAGCAACCCAGGGGAACCTACCTGTCAGAGTAGGGGAGAGAGTTTGGGAAGAAGACCCGGTTGCGGATTCGTCAACGGTTCTGGCGACGGTTGGATCCATAGCTACCTATAACAATAAAAAAGAAAACAATCAGTCAAGTACCTGGAAGAAGAACCGTCAATGGACTGGGTTGAGAAGAGGCCGAAGTCGGCTTGGCAGATTCTTCAACAGCAGCCGGCACCCCGGCATTGAAACCCGACTGGAGTGGTGGAGTAGGGATTTCGGTGGGGACAGGTTTGGGGACCCAGATAGGATTATGATGACAATGGTCCAACAGGTCCTCGGCCTGCCTATTAAGATCCCTACTTGCTAGGTACATAAACTCTTCAATACATTTCGAACAATGTTCGTATTGGACTTCAAAACCTGGCTCGGCTAAGGGGTAGGTTTCAGAATCATCTGAAGGGGCATTACTAGAAGGGATGAAGTCCTTAGGGGATGCCCTAGATTCAGCGGCCCTAGATTGGGAAGCGAGGATTGCTGATCTTTGACGCGATGAAGACCCCAAATTAGAAGACCCTAACCTAGAAGGATTGGGATGTTTGGGGCCTAATCTGGAAGGAACAGGAGGTTTTGGGGTAGAGGCTTTGGAATTGCCTGGACCCGAAGGGGTTCGAAGCAGGGATTTCCTTTTTTCTTCTTCAGGAAGGGGCAAACCATAGAGCCAAAAGGTAGCACGAGGGGAACAAGAGTTGCGAATTTCCTTTTCTTCCTCAGGAGTATATTTCATGATGAAGAAGAAAGAAGGCACAAAAAACTGAGGAATGTAAAGGGGCAAAAATGTGCAGAAGAGGTTGATATTTAGGGTTCATACAGAAGAAGAGAAGATGTAAAAAGTGATAATACTAGCAAAAGAAAGAAGATAATGAACAGAAAGATACCTGGATAAGAAGAAGGTGGCAAAGAGAGTAGTAGTAGCGAAGAACAAATAACCCCAGAAAAATGCTGGAAGAAGCGAGAAAGCAGAAGTGCGACAGATGCAGAAAAGGCACCAAGAAGATGAAAATGCAGAAAATGTGAAGATTAGTGTGAAGTAAAGATGTTTTAATGAAACGAAACGGAAAGGGCGCATTAAGCAAGAAGTGTAACTGCCAGAATTCAAAAATTGAGTAATAACTGCTGGTCATAGAAAAACGCGGAAGGGGCAGAAATGCCATTAGCACAGAAAAGCAATGATTAAAGCGTGCAAGAGAAGGATAAAGACTGATCGAACAGGACACGTGGCAGTTAAGGGGAAGAGGACGTTCCATTCCCCTATGATCATAGGCGTTCCATTCTTCCATGCTTGTGGCTGTCCAAACGGCTGTGAAAAGACAATAGCAAGTCGACATTGGAATCGACAAGGAGTAATTGGCAGACTTGGTCAGATGATGTGCCATATTTACAAGGGGCAGGTACAAAGTACACCTCGGTATAAATAGTGGTCATCTCGGCTCGGATATTGATCATCTCGGTTTGGACGAATGTCACTTCGGCTAGGGTAGTGAATATATCGGCTCGGGTAGTGAATATATCGGCTCGGACAATGATCATGTCGGTTCGGACATCGAACTAAGCCCTGCTTAGGTGTCACCTAAAAAGCATAGTCGGCTTCATTACTGATACATCCCGGCCATCCAGAATGCTAGAAGACCGGGCTGAGGGGCATCTGTTACGGATAAACAATATATTTTATTTAATGTTATCCTCTTCCCCACGAAATAACCACCCCAAAGAAAGGAGGAACGGTTATAATCTTCAGTTACCAGAATCTCCGCATATCAAGGAGAGAAGTTTTGAGTTCAACCGCTTGGCCTGAGATCATGGGCCTCAACCACCTTATCAGCGTCCAGGTATACATACTACCTTAGCCATGGTGAAAGGTACACAATTCTGACTCTCTCTTTTCCTTTTACACAAGCACACACCGCACCCCCCAACGTGTCGTGTTTACTGTGCTGTGATCTTCTTCCTTGAGTTGCTTCATATTCATAAGCTTCTTAAGAGAGAGAGTTTGATCCAACATAAAATCATCCAACATCACTTGTTGGACATTTCTGTTCTTACTGAGCAGAACAAATATAAATGCCTTAAAAAAGCGTTAACATAAATATAAATATTATGATGCAGTGCAAATTATCCTACTCTCCCCTTTGGACTCAATTTGGATTTCTTTTATTACAGTTTTATCATATATTTTCAGAATAATATTTTGAGCATATTTGGAATTATGAAATTTTCTAGTTACCGTTTTATTACCTTTTATTTTATATTTTTATTACTTCTTTTAACCATATCAATTAATGATTGTTTACTGTTATTACACTTTTCTGACCCTTTTATGTTAATCAGTTTATTATTTTAACGATTTATCAGGATGTAGGGAGAGAAGAAAATAGGAATTTATTAAAAATATATGCTTAAATATCTGTTATTTAAAATTAAATAATTTTATTTTTTAGAATTTTGTTATGCTTTAAATTCTTAAGATATTGTTTATATATAAATAAGGATGTTATGTTTTATCATTTAGGTTATTTTTTATGTACTCTAAAATATTCCAAGATATCATCAGATGTTTCTCAGATTTTCTAACACTTTTTATAATTAAATTGAATATATTCCTACTCTAGTTCAGAAGTTACTTGAGATTTAGGTGTGCGGATAACATCTACAAGGGTTTCTGTAGCATTTTGTTCAGACATTGGATCAACTTTCTTGCATGTTTCAATATAATTATTTTATATCTTTCTCATGACGACCTTGATTAACCAAATAAAAGGCTTAGTATTGTTTTATATTGAGTTTATTTTTTTTCTTCGTTTTATGATTTTGCCTTCACTTTCTCCTTGTACACCCTATGGTCAGGATACATTCCAAATTAAAGTAGCTGTAGTTGCTTAATTTTTTTCTATTAAATGTTCCTGGCTATTTCTAATTGGTATCTTGATTTTTTGTTTTTAGGTTCATGCTGATTTTAAAGAAGTCTTGGATACATTCCAAATTGCCGCTAAAATGGGGAGTGATTCACTTGGAGCTTATGTGATCTTTATGGCCTCAAATGTATTGTGTTATAGTAATAGCTAGTATTGTGTTAAAACTTAAAAGAAATGAAAGTGGTATTCACTGCACACTGATAATCATGGGTTTATACTTGATTTTCAGGAACTAGACTGAGGAGGCTTATGAGTTTTAGATACTTCACTCATTTAGACTTCTCTTTTTCATCTGTTTAATTATAAATTTTATTTTCCTATTTTTTTAAACCTAGCTACTTGAGTAGTTGTTAATTGTTGCCTATATTTAAATTGCTATCAATTTAAATTGTAGTCGATCTTTGGTCCTTTTAAATTGCAGTCAATTGTTTGTTGGATTATGGTGAAGAAATAGGTACAAATTTCACTGTTTTCTTAATTTATGGGAAATTCGAAAAAAAAAAATAGCGCTATAAAAAAAATGGGAACATCAAAGTCGGTTTTTTAAAATAATCGACTTTGTATCAAGATTTTCAAAGTCAGTTATTAAGGAATAAACGACTTTGTATCGAACTATCTAAGTCGGTTTTTTAAAACAACTGACTTCGTATTCATGCTTTCTAAGTCGGTTATTTAAAGGAACCGACCTTGTATTTGAACTATCTAAGTCAGTTTTTTAAAACAACTGACTTTGTATTCATGCTTTCTAAGTTGGTTATTTAAAGGAACCGACCTTGCATCTGAACTATCTAAGTCAGTTTTTTAAAACAACTGACTTTGTATTCATGCTTTCTAAGTCAGTTGTTTCAAGGAACCGACCTTGTATCCGAACTATCTAAGTCAGTTTTCTAAAACAACTGACTTTGTATGCATGCTTTCTAAGTCGGTTGTTTCAAGGAACCGACCTTGTATCCGAACTATCTAAGTCAGTTTTCTAAAACAACTGACTTTGTATGCATGCTTTCTAAGTCGGTTTTTTAAAGGAACCGACTTTGTATCCGGCTTTTCAAAGTCAGTTATTTAGAATAACCGACATTGTAATTAACCTTTCTAAGTCGGTTTTTGAAATAACCGACTTAGATAATACGAATTTTTTTAAAAAAATAAATTTTTTTAATAAAAATTTCAAAGTCGGTCGTTAAAAAAACTGACGTTGTTGGCTTACCTATTTGACGATGTCGAAGACAAGGTCGGTTCCAAAATCGACTTTGTATGTTCAAAACAACCGACCTTAAATGCCTATGCTGTAGTAGTGATTGTGGTAGGTCTGTGAGAACCATCCAAAAATGTAGGTTCGTGAGAGTGAGTTTAACATAATGCATTGATTTTTTTTTTTTCAGAACTAATTCATATCATTTATTCGCAATACTTTGGAAGATACAAGATGATATGTGATGATAAGCTTTTGGCCTAGCATAGAATGTTGTCAGTCTCGCTAAAAGGAGTAAGCAACAATATTGGTTTGCCTCCTAGCAAACTGCATACTATATAGTTAGAATTCTGCATAAGAAGATTTTTACATTGAAGCACAAGTGTATGTAACTAAGTTATGGGTAGAAACCATGTTGACATTATCTACAATCCTTTTGCAATTAGTTTAAAAAATTGACATGGGTGAGACCAAGCTCCTTCACCAACGATATAGCTTTAAGGAGACCAATAGCTTCCGCTTCCATAACTGAAAAAGTAGAAGCCTTCCATTCTATACAACCAAGGATGAAAGCTCCCCACTTAGTTAAAGGCTCATGGGTATGGGTAGCTGAATCTGTATTTCGGGAGGGATCAACCCAATGGTTTTGCAAACGACGAGTTGACTCCCTGAGAATAGATTTGCCCACCTTTGCTCGAAGCCAATCCTACAGAAACCGATTGGCTAAGTTGTAGTCTGTCTTCCATTGGAATCATTATTCCCCCAAAGTTTATCATTTCTAACCCTCCAAATTCCCAAAACAATAGCAACAAATAGAGACTATTGCTTCCAGGTCCACAACATGAGTTTAAAGGAAGATAGTTGGAGCCGACAGACACCACAACATGAGTGAATCAATCGTCTTGTCCAGGTCCACCTCTCTCCAGCAATCTTGAATACACTGACAAGCAAAGAATAAATGGGAGCAGTTGGGATTACATCCCTACAAATTCTCCATATCAAGAATTTAACTCTAGAAGGAGCATTGAGATTCTAGATGAGGTCTCAATCTCTAGTTGCATGGTACCTATTACAATCAGCTATAGCAGAGCAATATAATCTGTAGGCACTCCTAGCCGAGTATATCCCATGCAACTCATGATCCCACACCATATCATCCTTATCGACACAATCATAAAGGGGAGTTTGAAGAATTTTATCAACATTAGGATCCAAGAATATAATATGAATAAAGAGTGTTGAAGATAGGATTTGAATTTGAATTATTGTTTCTCTTATATAGGAACAGTTTGAAGATATAATTTGAATTTGAATTATTATTTTTCTTAAATAAGGATAAAATTTGAATTTGAATTATTGTTTTCTTAGATAGGAACACGTTGTTAACATTATTAGTATAAATATACCTCTTTATGAGGTGAAATGTATGGATGAATGTATGTACGAATGTAATGAATGAATAAGTGAATGAAGAAATAGATGAGTGAATGAATATGAAATTAGTATTCTAATTTATTCCTATATGCTTTTTAACATGGTATCAGAGCTTGGTTCCCTCCATGATAAGAGCCATAGTATCCTCTATGAAAAAAAATTATCTTCCGCTGTCATAAGAGTCTCTTAGTTTTCTTCTTTACATTCTCAAACATTCTGATTCTGAAATACTCATCCATCTATCTCCTCCTTAACCTTCACCTTCTCTGATTCCTCTACAAATTATGATTATTATAATCATGAACTCCATCTTTGCCCCGTATAACCTGAAAACAATGAATACACTCAAATACCAAGAGAGGGGTAAATTGGAATAACCTTGACCTTTTAAAATTCTCGAAATCAGAATTTAGGATCTTAGTCACTTTTAAAACCAACACAACCTTAATTCAATCAAATCACTCAGTCCAAGATTCCAATTACAAAACCAGTACTTATTGAGTAATGAAGAAATCACAACAGCTGAGAGATCAAGATAGCAAAAAGAGATAGAACAATAGAAATTAACACAAGCACATATATTGGTTCACTTCTCAAGAGAAGCTACATCTAGTTCTTCTAATCAAACTAGATTATAGTTCCACTAATTCAAAAGTATTATTTACAAGCAATTACAAGTGATTTTCTCTATCAACCCTAAACAAAGAATCAGAGTTTTAACACCCTATTAGAAATCAAATCACCAAGATCTTGAGAACCCTACTCAGATCTTTACTCCTAGAGAACATTACTCTAGAAAGCTTGAAAGAAACTCTTTGAAAATAGCCTTACAAAAGTATTTTTAAACTCAAAACAATTGACAAGAAAGTTTAAGAGAGACACAACCTGTAATCCTGAATGGATGAAAAAATGCACAAATGATTTTACCAATCAACACCAGGTTGTATGAATATCAAAGCTTAGATTCAACTCTCTTAAAAAAAACTTTCTTGACTCATCTTCAACTATGAAGTAAAGTGATCTTTTAATCTCAAGCAAGAAATCTAATACTCAGAAAACTGTTTCTTGGACAATGAGAAATTTTGCTTCTGTTCTGGTTTCGTAATCTCATGATGAAAAATATTGTTATTTAAAATCGCAGCAAATAACTTTATATAGAAAATAATTTTAACAAACAATAATCGATTATTACGCAACTGTAATCGATTATTTTAACAAAGGTAATCGATTATTTAACCAAGTAGTCGATTAAAATGTTCTTGAGACAATCTGGAAATCTTTAACGAACAAAGTAATCGATTATTCTATGAAGTAATCGATTAAACCAGTCAGTCTCGTATATGCAATAGGCCTTGGTAATTGATTACAGATTGTGGTAATCGATTAAGATAGTTATGTACAATTTCCAGAATAAGCCTATGTAATCGATTACAGATCGTGGTAATCGGTAAAGGTAGTCATGCATATTTAAAAATGAACTTGTGTAATCGATTACAGTTTAATGATAATGGATTAAGACAGATAATCATGATTTACATTTTGTGCTATGTAATTGATTACGAGTAGCTAGTAATCGATTAAAGTGCATGGCTTTTCCAGAATCAAACAGAAGCTGATAATCGATTATATCCTTGTGTAATCGATTAAAACAAACAAAGCCATGGAATATGCACAGATAAGCTCTTAAGTTCTTTTCTTAAAACATTTTATGCATGAATATGTTTATGCTTTATACAATTCAAGGATCACAAGATAAGCCTTCTTAAACCATTCTACAAATTACAAATGCCTTTAATTGAATGACATATAAAAAGCTAAAACCTTCAAGTGACAGGGGCTTTACCCTTGATCTTCTTCTTCAGCTCCTCCTATATCCAGCAAAACCTTCATGTCTTCGGTCGTCCCAACTTGAATCAATTTTTTGCACTGATCGTGCATCTTGTTCGTGGTTTCTGCATCTGGTTGTCTCTGTTCGTGATCCTGTTTCTGATTCGCAATTTCGTCCTTGCTCGTGCTTCTTGGTTTGTTCTCATGATTTAGGTTTTTCCTTTCACCACTATTCGAGATCGTGATTCCTCTATTAGTTCAGTTCTACGAGATTTGCCATCCTTGTTTCGTAGCTGTCAGTGTTGATCGAGGTTGATTTTGATTTGTTCGTTCTTCGCTATTAAGTTCTGGTGCTTTTGTTTGGCTTAAGTCTGGTTCGTTTGTCTCTAGTTCATAGTTTGGATGTTGTTTGTTTCATCGTTTATTCGTGTTTCTATTTGATTTGCTTGTTCTTCCATGGCTTCCACTCCTATGCATTCTGTTTTGCAGTCGTTTCTAAATTCAGTTGCTGAGAAACTAGATGATTCAAACTATTTGCACTAGCGTCAACATGTTGAGCATTTTATTGAGCTTCAGCCATGGATGGTTAAGCATTGAGATGGTTTTAGCTTCTACATTATGGTGGCTAAGCGTTAGTTGTTTTCTGCAATTTTTAGTCATTGTTACCAAGCTTCAATCTCCATGTTGTTCTTCTGCTTTGTGAGGTAAAGTTTTATGCACACAACCTGTTTGTACAAATTTCTCTACGAAGACAAATGCAGTTTTTGATGTTGTTGTTGCTGTCATTAATGTTTCATTGATATTTGGCTTGTTTTGGCTTATTGGTTTCAGCCTTTTAGGCTTGTTTTGATGATTGTAGCTTCTGCCATGTGTGTTGGTTAAGCATTGTTCCTTTGTTTGCTTCTGTCCATGGTGGTTAAGTACTGTTTTAGCTTCTGCCATAGATATTTAAGCCTTGGTTGCTTCTTTCTTGAGTGGTTAAGATTGTTTAGCTTCTACTCATGATGGTTAAGCTTTGATGATTTGAGCTTCTGCCAAGTGGGCTTGTTGTTGCCTTTACTTGGTGGTTAAGCTTTGATTTGCTTAATTTGGTCTTTGATGCTTGCTTTTGGACTCTTGATTTGCTGGAGCAATTCTCCATGCACGTATTCCATTTGAAGGTCATTAATGTAAAGCTCGTTGCACTGTTCTGAATCCTTCACAGACCATCCCTGAAGTTTATTAACTTGAACTTGTGATTGTTCTGAATCTCTTCCCGTATCTCATTTTTTCTACCTCACATAACTGAAGCACCTACTGTGGACTATCCTGAAGTACCTCTTGAACCTATTATTGATCAAAGTCATTCCTGGAAGAGTGTTTGAAGAAGCAATTGACAAGTTGGACATGATCGATATTCATGCACCAACTTGAGGGCGAGTGTTGAAGATAGGATTTGAATTTGAATTATTGTTTCTCTTATACAGGAACAATTTGAAGATATAATTTGAATTTGAATTATTATTTCTCTTAAATAAGGATAAAATTTGAATTTTAATTATTGTTTCTCTTAGATAGGAACATGTTGTTAACATTATTAGTATAAATATACCTTATTTAAGAGGTGAAATGTATGGATGAATGTATGGACAAATGGAATGAATGAATAAATGAGTGAATAAGTGAATGAAGAAATAGATGAGTGAAGGAATGTGAAATTATTTTTCTAATTTATTCATGTATGCTTTTTAACACGGAGATCATCCCACTCCTTAATATTAGGCTTCAACAAATCTTTAACAGTCAGGTTCTCTGATCCAGGCATAAACTAAGTAAGAAGCTTGTCACCAGTAGCTCCTCTAATCCATGTTTCCTTTCACATGTTGATAAGGGATCTATAACCAATCTTCCACCTAAGACTCTCCCTCAACACTATTCGGAAATTACAAATGCTACACGAAGAATAAAACGGGTTATGACTAATATTCGTGTCCAAAAAATGCCCCTCTAGGGTAATATCTAGCTTTGAAAATGTGAGCCACCATAACTTTTGGGCTAGCCATGAAATGACACCCTTGCTTTCCCAAATAACACAAAGTTGAATATGTAGAAGTTCTTGAACCCCATACCACCTACAATCTTGCTCGCTACCAACCTATCCCAACTCATCTAGTGAATGCCTCTGTGAGCATTGCGATTTGCACCCTACCATAATGAGTTGAGCATTTTTTGGAGTTCCTCCGCCATAGAAGTTTGAAATAGGTAGATGCTCATGGTGTAGTTCATCACAGTCCAAGCCACCGTGATAGCAATACTGATAGCAACACAACCCAAATGAATAGCATGTCCAAGAGGACACTAAGGAAGCCTAACCACCTCCAAGATTATGTGTGACACTAACCAGAATCTATTCCTTGGCATTGTCAACACTTTTGCATTGTCAGTAGTTGGTTATAACAACTTAGGATATTCTACCAAATTTTGTTTTTATTTTATTCTCTGTTTTTGTAATTTTGTGCAGTTGGCCAATGATTGTTATGTTTATCCCTCAGCTGCATGATAAGTGCCCTATTTTAGTAAAAGTCAAACTTACAAAATGACACTTATCTTTTGATTTTAGTAAATTTACTTATATACTTACCCTAAATGTATTCAATTTGTATTTAGTACTTATGTAAATATTGTTTTTCATATTTTGAAGCAAGCAAAGCAAAAGGGGCATAAAGATCAAAATTGGGGGGTGTCAGAAGAAAAATGGCCCAAAACTCGTTTAGGCCCGTGACCTTTCTTCACTATTAAGCTTTTTACTTGCCCAGGCGAGCATCCTCAGGCCAAATCACTTGCCCAGGTGAGTTCAAGTTCCAAGGAGATAAGGCTAGCTAGCCCAGGCGAGCAAACAAAGGCAAAATCACTCGCCTGGGAGTGTGGACACAAGCTGGTGACCAAATTCTATAAATAGCCATGCAAACCTTGAGCAAAGGCATCCCATTTCGAAATTCTTAGCCTTTGTATGTAAATTTAGCTTAGGATAGAGGTTACGAGAGTGAGACAAGTGAGAATTAGTGTGGAGACTCTGCCGAAAAGAAGCAGTGATGGTTCCCTTAATCAACTATTCCCTTGGGAGGTGCTCTCCACAATGATTAGCTAGCTTCTCTTAAGGATTGGATGTAATCTTCTTACCCCTATGTATCTCTTTTAATATTTATTTATGCATGAATCTTTTCTATTCCTCATTGGTAATTTCATTCTGTTCTTAATGCTTGATTCTACTTGATCACTATTTTCATGAATTTAAATTCTAAGCTTGACTGGAAAGTGCCCTTAGGATTTGAAACTGAATGATTTTACTCATTACGTTACGTTGCTAGGAATAGGGCATAACATTTTTTATTGCATAAAGCACGCGATGATGATGATAATGCTGGGGTATTTACTTCATATGCGAGGGCTCGATATTCGGTAGATATCCTTAGAATTCTCGAATGCGAGGGATCGATTCGGGGTAAAATATTGTGTGCATTAATAAGAATAGAAAATGATTTATACATGGTAAAGTTAATTGAATACTAAGGGTATGAATGATGAAATCCAATCCCACTTTCTCATAAATATATTTCATTTTACTAATTTCATAATATTCCGTTACTTTTAAAATCAAATGAAATTCCACTCATCCTTATTGTACATAACTATTGAATTGTTATGTTGTATTTGGATAAACTGAGTAGCTCAAGTCCCTGTGGAGACAATCTTTATAAATTTTGTAACTTACAACGACAAATTGGTACACTTGCCAAGAGTCCTAACAAGTTTCTGGCGCCATTGCCAGGGACTTGAGTCGCTCACTCAGTTCTTTCAAATTTAATTTTTCAGTTGAATAGGACTTTTTCTTTACTTTAGTTACTTTTATTTTTGTATAAATTCTCTTATGTTTTATTTTATTTTATTTTCCCTAACCTTGGTACTTACAAGTTATTGCAAGTTTGTTCTTTTTTCCTTTCTGAGGTAAATTTCTTGCGGAAAAATTGTTATTTAAATTCAGAAATTACCTAGACCACAAAAGAAGAACATAAAGGAAAAGAAACAAACAACTAAAAGCCACCGAGTGAATCTTGTTCTATTTTTAATTCTCCTTCACCAGTAAAGCCAACTGTAATTTATATTATGGCTAATAAAGGAGGGAGAGAAGAAAATAGACCACCAAGGAGGACTCTTCGTGACTATGCATAATGGCAAGGACCAAAACATTACAACAGCATAGTCATTCCTCCTTTCAGTAAGAAGGTTGTGGAATTGAAGCCCGCATTACTCAGTCTGATTGGATCAAATCCTTTTTTCGGACTAGATAGTCAATAGATAAATGATTTGAAACTTGCTTTTTGTATTGAATCTGAACACCACAAAATGAATTTTGGAAACTTTGAGAATGAAAAATCAAATGAAGGAAAATCTTTTTACATGAAATTGATAAATAACATCTTTCAAAACATTGATTTGAGTTGAACATGAAAACAAACCTTAAGCCTAAGTGAGTGTGTGCAACCACAGAAATTACATCGAGTGTCCTCGCTGATCTGTTTTATAGTTAATTTTGCATGAATTTCTAATTGTCATAACATATAATTCATGGATATGATTTAGGCCTTCTTTCTTTTTGAACATTTTTTAAGCCACTGGCCAAAAAGCTATCCCAATATATAATGATGTACCATTTGCAAGCCCTTTGAGGCAAACACTTGATATTTTGTTGGAACCCTAACCTAGGATAAGAATTCCCTACCATACCTTAGGTTAGGAGAGCAAAGGGGGGTGTTATTTTGTTGGAAACTTGTATTAGTTGGGTAGCTAAATGTGATGAAAAAGATTTTGTTTTAAAAGTGGCTAGTTTTGTGATTCAAAAGCTAAGAAAAGAAAAGAAAGAAAGAAAGAAAAAGAAAAAGAAGAAAAGAAAAAAGGAAACAAATTCCTTGTGTTCTAAATTTATAAAATTTGGATGATTAGAAGGATTGATGAATATCTTGGAAGAAAAAGAAATAGGAAGTGATAATAACAGTGTTTTATCCTTGGTTGCTCTCCTATTTTTAAGGTACTTTTTTTTAATATCCAGAAAAACCAAGATTTTCTTTCTAGCCAGGCCTAACCCTAAAAAGCCTTAGTGATCCATGATAATTATGTACTTTGATCTGATGGGAAATGAACTGCAAAATTAATCTATAACATATCAGTGATGGAATTAAGAAGAAACACTTACCTGTGGGAGAATTAAACACTATGAGAGGTTTTCCTCTGTTTGAAATAATCAGGTGTTTCCTCTAATGTTCTTTAGAAATGAAATGTGAATTGATCTTAATCTCATTTGGTTTTGTGAATTCCATCTTTTGTTTCAATTCTTGAGGTTAATTATTTGAAAATTTGTTCCTGATCACTGTACCTATTATAAATACCTTTGAAATAAATAGAAGAGGTAGAAAATTATCACAACAGTTTGTTTTTCATTTTTAATTCATATAGCATAGTAGTTCTTTTACCTATCAATTGGTCTGCCTTGTTACAGGCTCTTGAATCCCATTTCGCACCATCATATTATGACGACCCTCAAGGAGAGCTCTTCAAACTTTAGCAACGAGGTAATGTGAACGAATACCTCATGGAGTTTGAACAACTTGCAAATTGAATTGTAGGTCTCGCTCCCACGTTTCTCCTCAGTTATTTCATCTCGGGTTTAAACCCCGAACATTGACGCGAGGTTCAGGCTCTTCAACCACTGTCACTTCCACAGGCAACCACCCTAGCCAAGTTGTAGGAAGACAAGTTAAATGATCGTCATAGAAGCCCCTGTGGCCTGTCTTTACCGCAACTTTCCACACCCCAGTCACCAGGTCCACCTATGACCGCTACACCTAAGACACCCTTCAAAAGGCTTTCTTTGGAAAAAATCGTCGTCCGCTGTGACAATGGACTTTATTATCACTACGAGGAAAAGTGCCACTATTGCAAACCACAGCTTTACCTTTTCATTATTGATGATGACATCGATCTCCACGCACTACCAATCTTGGAATCTGAGGCCCCAAGAGACCTTATTTCACCTACGTATTTCGTTAGAGATACTCTTCAACTCAGCCTTAACACCATGTAAGGGATGTCAGCCCCAAAGACCTTCTACATTTATGGGTTTATTAGCCACCATCGTGTCACGATCCTAGTGGACGGTGGCAGTACTCACAACCTTTTGCAATCCAGGATTGTGAAATTCCTTGACCTTTCCACCTCCCTAATTGCTTCTATTTAGGTTATGGTCGACAATAGCGGTATCTTGGACTGCCACACCGTCTGCCCACAGGTGCTGATATCTTTCCAGGACCACACATTTAACTTGGATCTGTTTTCCCTAGACCTCAGTGGAGCAGACATTGTTTTGGGCATCCAATGGCTTAAACAATTGGCCCTATCACTACTGATTACACCTCCTTCACCATGATATTCTCATACTTGGGCCATCAAATCTGAGGTAAGAATCTCGAGTTTCACCGATTAATTTCTGATTTGGGATTTTCTATGAATAGTGACCCATATGAATTGGGGCTAGAATTAGCCTAGGATCCTGTAGAGAAACTTACTGAGAATTGTGTAGAGATGAAGGATTAGCTTTCAGAATTAGATTTGGTGAACTTTGATTCTTGGCTCTGCTTATGAATGAGTGACTTGTGTTGAGTCACTAGCTGATGGTTATATGACATGCAAGAGCCTTAGATTGTGATTGTGAGATGCCTGAGAGGCTACATGAACGTTGCCTTGAGTAAGGCATAGACCGTTCCAGCTATAAATGAGTCCTAAGGTATTGAACTGCACAGAGCTTAGAGCTCTCTATGTTGGCTTACATTGAGTCTGGGGAGTGACTCTAAGCCTTGATGGAGCTGTGAGCTCATGATATGTGAACTGTATAGAGTCCATGTGGACTCAGATGCTTTGATTGAGCCGATGAAAGCTTTGAGCTGATGATTTGTGGCTTTGTGGAGTCTGTGATGACTCTAAAGCCTTGTGTTAAGTTGTACTGGACCTAGAAGGGTCTGTGAGAGCCTAGTGTGTGCTGGGCTATGATGAACCCTAAGCTAGAGGATTTTTGATTATGCTATGGATGCTGCTTTGCTTGGATTGGTTGTGATCTGTGCATTTATTCCTTGGTTAGGGCTTGACACCGAGGGTGTTAGTGGCGAGTGCCACGGATCAGGGAGAGAACTGCAGAGCTAGGCTTTGCCAGGTAAGTTCTTGGTCCCTGGGGATGATTTCCCGCTTGTTTGTGCCCCACCACACTTCGGGAGGAGTGATGGTCATATTCATGATGCATGCATTTGGTTGTTGCATCCTCATAATGATATGCATGTGCATCTCTACTTGCAAAATGTATGATGCCTGTTATTAGATCTTCTGGCCAGTAAGATAGATATGGACCTCCCTAGGAGACGGCTATTCCTCCTAGTTTGGTTTGCTCATGGGTGATGATGATCCCGGGGTGATGATGATCCCCTAAGACCAAGAGATAGGTGTGTCCCGTCGTGATTGATTGCCTATTCTCGGAGGTACCATATACGTGCGTCCATGCGTAAGGGGTAGCTCCCGATGGGATGGCACGGGTGTGAGTTCTGGTCTCACACTGAGGTTAGGCGTTGATGATGATACGCCGTACATAGAGCAAAATGACTTGCTCATATTGTTATGAGGGCCGGGAGGCCAGGCCGAGAGGCCACTTGTTGTGACTGCTTGATGTTTGGGTCATGGAGAGTGGGCCAGGGTGGAGGAGAGACCTCCCCAGACCCTGAGCTTGCTGAGATGTGTATCTCACCCCGTGTGGGGATTATATGTTGCAGGTGACTCTTCTGGCAGAGAAGAGCAATTTCAGGGTAGGAGGCCCTGATGGAGACATTGCATGCATGATCTTGGATGACATGAAGAGAGCTAGATAGCTCATTTTGGCTTGGATGCTGTTTGTTGTTTGTTGTACTCTATAGAGGATTGTAGGGCGTGTCTGCCCATCTGATGTAATGAACATGAGTATAGGCCCTCGTGTGAGGAGGACATTCTTTTGTATCACTACGTGTGTGGTGTGGAACTGATATATATTTGTACAGAACTTAATTATGTAATGAAAAAGATATTCCTCCTGAATATAACTCTGAGATATTTGGGTTATCTGCCTATGAGTATATTGTGATAAAATGGATCAACAGGGGCATGTGTTATGTTATTGATATGATGCTTGTGATGCTTATTGATTTGTGTGTGTATTGCTATGTTTGATAATCCATACATAATGTGACCAAGAAATACGGTCTAATCGCTTCCGCATTGCCTTGAATTAACGTTTGAAGCGTGATTCTGATATTATTAATGATAATACACCGGGTGCACACGGGGTGTTACATTTAATGGTATCAGAGCTATTTCTTGATGGAAGCATTATGTATGGAGTATGATTTGGTACTTTTGGATTGCTGTTTGAGTCTGACATAAGCATTGCATATGGGTACATTTATTGTGGGCCTGATCAACTCACTGTTTGATGTACATGTGTAGTGCTATGGTGAGATCCAGAAACAGCAGTAGGACTACTAATGCCCCCTCTGATCCAGTTGCGACTGCACTGGCCACCATGCAGCAAGAGATAGCTGCAAATAGACAGGCTCAAGAGGCCATGCAGCAAGCGATAGCTGCACATAGACAGACTCAGGAGGACATGCAGCGAGAGATGGCTGCAACCAAAGAAGTGAATGAAGCCATGATGAAGGCTAATCGTGATTTTGCTCGAGGAGGTGAAGATTCTGAGGAGGGATGATAGATTATCCTCCACACCTCCTGCATATGAGGGCGAGGGTAGTCACCAGCAGGTTGGGGGGAGCCACCTGCGAGGGGACCAGGCGTCCCAAGTTGAGATGGAGAGTGATGTGGCAGCCAGAGGGAAAATGCTTATCACTTTTCGTAAGCATGACCCTCCAGCATTTCTGGGCGAGTATGATCCAGTTGCTGCAGCAAGGTGGCTGCAAGCTCTAGAGAAAATTTTTACAGTGATGGAGTGCCCAGATCATCAGAGGTTGCTGTATGCAACATATATGTTGTAGGGCGACGCCCACGAGTGGTGGACGAACACCGCCCAGTTGCTGAGAGGCCGGGGAGAGATTATCACCTGGCAGATATTTGAGGCCTGCTTTCTGGACAGGTGCTTTCCCAGAGATGCCCGGGAGCAGAAGCAGGCAGAGTTTGATAGCTTCGTCCAGGGGAGCATGACAGTGGACGAGTATCTGGCCAAGTTTAATGAGCTGGCCAAGTATGCTCACTTCAGGAGATCTTTGCCTGAAGCTGATGTCCTGGCTGCTAAGTTCCAGAGGGGACTTAGGGAAGATATAGAGGAGTGAGTTGCCGGTAGCGGATCTCGCGATATGGATACTCTGGTGAGGCAGTGTCGCCAGGTGGAAGATATGCTGCGGACACACAGAGGCAAACAGCCTACTCCCTCAGATAGACAAGAGGGAAAAAGGCCTAGCAGTGGTGGCCTACCCGGTAAGGGTAAGGGCAAGGAGTTGAGGGCCTCTGCTCTATCTGACAGATTCAAGAAGGAATCTGGGCAGAGTGGTTCGGCTCGGAGAAGACTACCTCCGAAGTGCCCAGCTTGTGGAAGGGAGCACTGGGGACTGTGTTCCTCAGGACAGATAGTATGCTTCAGATGTGGCAAGCCAGGCCACATATCTCGGGAGTGCCCACAGATGGATGGCCGAGCACGGGCTGCTCCAGTGGAGATGACCGCGCCCACAGCAGGCAGGGTGTACCTGGTGGACGCCAGAGAAGCAGCCAGAGCTCCAGATCTGATCAGAGGTATTGTTCTGATCACTGCTTGTTATGAAAAATTCGTGTTTGAATTCTGGAGCTAGTCATATAGAATGTGTTAGCTGATAGGTTTAGATTACCTGTGTTTAGTTCTGCCCTCCGATGGAAGTTAACACCACATCTAGGGAGAGGTCATGTGAGCACGTGCCGTAAGACGTGCAGTTCCTGTATGAGGGCAGAGAGTATGTGATTGAGTTGTACGGTCTAGTTATGCCTACCCTAGAGATTCTCCTGGGTATGGATGAGTTGGTTAAGTATGACGCAATGCTAGACAGTTGTCAGAAGAGGGGTTGTGCCTTCTGACGTGGCTGGTTCGAGCTCCACCTCTTGCCCATCTGTCTGGCAAGTTGGCGAGGCAAATTAGGGAAGGAGCTCACTGTTATATCTTTTCTTGTGTAATAGGAGATAAGTCAAGTGAAGATCTGTCGGAGATCCTGGTGGGGAGTGAGTTATGGACATGTCTTCTAAAGAGATTATCCGACTACCACCGGAAAGGGAGATTGAGTCTCCATTGAGATGGTTCATGGAGTGAAACTAACAGTTATAGCACCTTGTTACACGGCCTCTCTGGAGATAAGAGAGAGCTGAAGGTGCAACTAGAGGACTTGTTGTCCAAACAAGTTGATCAGACCGAGTGTTTTGCTACGGAGAAACACCGGTAATCATTGTGAAGGAGGAAGGACGGCAGTTGTATAAGGGTGCTGCTGGGAGTAAGTATCCTCTGCCTTAGATTGATGGAGTTTTGAGCGGTTAAGGGAGCTAGAGTATTATCTCAGGTTGACCTAAGATCCAAATATTATTAGATTTGGATCAAGACCACAAACTTGCCTAAAACGGTTTGCTGGTCTAGGTATTGTCATTTGGAGTGTGTCTGATGAGCACCCAGTGGTGTTTATGAACTATGAACGGAGTATTCAGGCCTTGCCTGAATCAGTGTGTGGGGGTGTTCATGGATGGTAGACTGATCTACTCCTGGATGAAGATAGAATATACCGAATATCTCAGGACTGCCCTTCAGACTTTGAGGGACCTGCATGTTGAGTTGGCCCAACGGAATTGTGATAGACAGAGGTAGGATGTCTTGGCCAGGCGATCTCAGTAGTTGGGGTATCAGTTGATCCCAGAAAGGGAGAGACAGTAATGTCCTGAAGGGATCCAAGAGCAGTATCTGAGATTCGAAGTTCCTGAGATTGGCTGGCTATTTCAGGAGTTGAGAGAACGATTGACCACAGCTCCAGTAATAACCCCTCCTGACTTTGAATAAAGATTTTGAGAGGTTGAGATGTCTCCATCTAGAGCTTGGACGCATGATGATGCAGAATAAGAAGGTGGTTGCTAGGCTTCTAGGTAACTGACACCTCACGAAAGGTCTTATTCTACTCATGAATGGGAGCGGGCAGCTGTGGTGTTTGTTTTTAAAGGAAGTAAAAGACACTAGTGATATAGTGCCAAGTTGATTGTGATCAGTAACCACAAGAGCCTCAGACACCTCTTTGATAAGGAAGAGTTGGTTATGAGACAGAGGTGATGGATGGAAATCCTCAAGGATTATGATTTGGCTGAGGTACCATCCAGATTAAGCGGACGTGGTTACTGATGCTTTGATCGAGAAGCATGTGGCTATTCCCTGCTTAATGATTTATGATTGCAAGATGATAGAGTGATTCAGAGATATGCACCTGTCAGTGACAGAAGGTGCATATGGTCTTGAGTTGAGCAGGACCAAAGTGGTTAAAACAGGAGAATCCGAGAAGCCCAGAAGTAGAATGAGACCATGAGGACCCTAGTTGGACAGTGGAATATCTCCTGAGAAGATCACGATTTGGTTTTGTACCAGGGTCGTATTGTGATGCCAAAGGATGAATTAAGAGATGTCGTCCTGTCTAAGGCACTTGAGGGCCACTTTAGCACTCATCCAGGAGCCACCTAGATGTGTGATTAGCTAAAAAGGAGTTTCTGGTGGCCAAAGATGAAGAAAGACGTAGTCGTGTTTGTGGCTGAGTGTCTGGTGTATCAGAAGGTAAGATTGAGCATCGGAGACCGTCTAATCTGCTTCAGCCTTTGTAGCCCTGAATGGAAATGGAACAACATTTCCATGGGTTTTGTGGTGAGATTACCGGGGGACTCAGATTGGATGTGATTCCATCTGGGTGGTGGAAGACAGGCTGACCATGTTGCTCATCTCTTGCCTGTGAGATTTGATTACACCGCAGAGAAGTTGGCCCAGTAAGATATCAAAGAGATATAAGGCTGCATGGTGTCCCTGATAGCTTTGACAGTGGGAGAAATTCGAAGATCACCTCTGGGTTTTGGGGGGGTGTTCTTCAGGCTACAGATGAGACCAGCTAGAGTTAGCACAGCCTATTATCTCAGATAGATGGTCGGACAGAAAGGACCATCCAAATTCTGGAAGATATGTTAAGAATTTGTGTCTTGGAGTAAGGTACTAGAGGGAAAAAGATGTCTACCTCTAATGGAGTTCTCAGATAATAACAAGGTTTATGCCAGCTTGGGCATGGCACCATAGGAGGCCTTGTATGGCTTGCGGTGCAGAACTCCTGTTTGATTGGACAGAGGTACGAGAAAGAGACAGCTCCTTGGACCTGAGCTAAGTCAATAGATCTCTGAGCAGATCAAGATGATGAGAAACAAGTTGATGAAAGCTTAGAGTCATCGAAAGAGTTATTATGATCACAGACCTTGTAGCTTAATGAGGGTGACCATGTGTTATAGGGCTGTCTCCAGTCACAGGTGTAGGACGGGTTTTGGGCACGAGGAAGATGAGTCCTAGGTTCATTGGTCCATATCAGACCTTCATAAGGAAGGACCAGTGACTCAGAGCCCAATATAATCCAGATTAGAAAAAAAAAATCTGATAAGTCCTACACGGCTGTTGAGGATTATGGATCGGATGAGAAGGAGAACAAGAATTTCACCCCAGTGTTTAACAGATTTGGTTTGGAATTTTGCAGACAAAATTCCTAAAAAGGAGGGGTGAAATATAATAACCAAAGTTTTGTAAAAAAAAAAAAAAAAAAAAAGTTACTGTAGCTAGCGCTGACAGCGTGGGATTTGGCGCTGATAGCGTGGCACTGTAGCTGAAAGCTATTTTTCACGATTTTTGGCGCCATCAGCGCCAGAGTGGCGCCATCAGCGCCACAGATGCTAAAAATTGGCGCCAGGAGCGCCAAAGTGGCGCCAAAAGCGCCACAGATGCTGGAAACTGGCGCCAGGAGCACCAAAGTGGCGCCAAGGGCGCCAGACGCACTGGATTATGGCGCCATCAGTGCCAGAGTGGCACCAGGAGCGCGGCAAGTCAGTGCAGGCCATTATAAATTGAAAGCTCGCGAATTCTGAAGAGAAAACACTGTTTCTCTTCTTCCTTGAGCCTCCACCTCCATTTTTGAGTGACCCAAGCTTCCCTAGCCATTGTTTCTTCACCAAATCACTTCCATTAGCCATTAAACTTGTGAAAAACTCCTAGAAAGCCAAAATCCTTCATCCAAACCTCTTGCACCTTGGAGTTGAGAGGTTCCTTTTCAGAGGAAGAGTAGAACTCGAGATAGGCAAGGAACAACGGGGTTTCTCAGATACCGGAACTAGGAGAAGAGATTCAGAGGCCTTCCTTGCCAATTCTGAGGTAAGAATCTCGAGTTTCACCGATTAATTTCTGATTTGGGATTTTCTATGAATAGTGACCCATATGAATTGGGGCTAGAATTAGCCTAGGATCCTGTAGAGAAACTTACTGAGAATTGTGTAGAGATGAAGGATTAGCTTTCAGAATTAGATTTGGTGAACTTTGATTCTTGGCTCTGCTTATGAATGAGTGACTTGTGTTAAGTCACTAGCTGATGGTTATATGACATGCAAGAGCCTTAGATTGTGATTGTGAGATGCCTGAGAGGCTACATGAACGTTGCCTTGAGTAAGGCATAGACCGTTCCAGCTATAAATGAGTCCTGAGGTATTGACCTGCACAGAGCTTAGAGCTCTCTATGTTGGCTTACATTGAGTCTGGGGAGTGACTCTAAGCCTTGATGGAGCTGTGAGCTCATGATATGTGAACTGTATAGAGTCCATGTGGACTCAGATGCTTTGATTGAGCCGATGAAAGCTTTGAGCTGATGATTTGTGGCTTTGTGGAGTCTGTGATGACTCTAAAGCCTTGTGTTAAGTTATACTGGACCTAGAAGGGTCTGTGAGAGCCTAGTGTGTGCTGGGCTATGATGAACCCTAAGCTAGAGGATTTTTGATTATGCTATGGATGCTGCTTTGCTTGGATTGGTTGTGATCTGTGCATTTATTCCTTGGTTAGGGCTTGACACCGAGGGTGTTAGTGGCGAGTGCCACGGATCAGGGAGAGAACTGCAGAGCTAG
>PYAF01003344.1:0-32600 GCA_007407185.1 Glycine tomentella | reverse complement strand
ATTGATTGCCTATTCTCGGAGGTACCATATACGTGCGTCCATGCGTAAGGGGTAGCTCCCGATGGGATGGCACGGGTGTGAGTTCTGGTCTCACACTGAGGTTAGGCGTTGATGATGATACGCCGTACATAGAGCAAAATGACTTGCTCATATTGTTATGAGGGCCGGGAGGCCAGGCCGAGAGGCCACTTGTTGTGACTGCTTGATGTTTGGGTCATGGAGAGTGGGCCAGGGTGGAGGAGAGACCTCCCCCGACCCTGAGCTTGCTGAGATGTGTATCTCACCCCGTGTGGGGATTATATGTTGCAGGTGACTCTTCTGGCAGAGAAGAGCAGTTTCAGGGTAGGAAGCCCTGATGGAGACATTGCATGCATGATCTTGGATGACATGAAGAGAGCTAGATAGCTCATTTTGGCTTGGATGCTGTTTGTTGTTTGTTGTACTCTATAGAGGATTGTAGGGCGTGTCTGCCCATCTGATGTAATGAACATGAGTATAGGCCCTCGTGTGAGGAGGACATTCTTTTGTATCACCACGTGTGTGGTGTGGAACTGATATATATTTGTACAGAACTTAATTATGTAATGAAAAAGATATTCCTCCTGAATATAACTCTGAGATATTTGGATTATCTGCCTATGAGTATATTGTGATAAAATGGATCAACAGGGGCATGTGTTATGTTATTGATATGATGCTTGTGATGCTTATTGATTTGTGTGTGTATTGCTATGTTTGATAATCCATACATATTGTGACCAAGAAATACGGTCTAATCGCTTCCGCATTGCCTTGAATTAACGTTTGAAGCGCGATTCTGATATTATTAATGATAATACACCGGGTGCACACGGGGTGTTACAGCAGACAGTGCAACAAATGTGTATTATTTTTTTTTCAATGTACAGATGCAAACCTACTATACTAATATCAGTTATACCCATATTACTATCTAGTTATGAGTGAATCAAGGTTGTCACACAATGAATCGTATCCCCGCCAACAACGTCAATTTTGATAACGATCTCTGAATCTTTCAAAAACAAATAAAACTAGAATTAATTATGCAGTACAAGAATAACCTAGGTCGACTTAGAGATACAATCCATTTTGGTTCTGACTTCAATCTACTTATAAATAGTAGTGGATTTTAATAAATAGTTTGCAAACATTAGAAGAAAATTGCAGAAACACAAACAGAAATGCAGAAGTTGACAGGGTTTATGAAATAGATTGTGAAACAAAGTCAAGAGCATCAATCCAATTTACCAAATCCAAACAATTCAAACTATCATAGTTTGCATAGATGATGATGATATTTTGGAAGTCTAGTCAATGTCATTAGAGGTAACTCAATCGAAGTAATCCTTGAATTCATTGAGATTACAAAACAAAATTGAAATATCACGAATCAATGTATGATTAGATTCGAATTAAGAAACTAATCAATAAACTAATTCATTTCCAATCCTAAATGCTTTTAGAATCATGAAAATTGAAAAGAAAATTGGAGAAGAAGATGAACATTCACACAAAATTTGAAATACTTAACCAGAACTCAAATTCCTCATTGTTTGGACTAGATTATTGGATTGATTATTGGACTAGATTATTGGAATGAAAAAATTGAGGATTCAAAGACGGTTTTTAGCAAAAACTATCTTAGAATGTAGAGTTTCTAAGACAGTTTTTCAGATAACCATCTTAGAATATTTTTTAAAAAAAATTGAGGATTTTAAGACAATTTTTTAGAATGTAAACTTTCTAAGACGATTTTTGACATAACCATCTTAGAATGTATTTTTTTAAAAAATAAAAATTGAAAAAGATGTCTATTATTGTAAACTGATTAAAAATTAAGAACTATTTTCATTTTTCCTACCAATTCTTTTTTATTTTATAATTTATAATTTATGATCTAATAAACTAATGAGATTAAAAACTGATGGTATGTCAAATTGAAAAGAAATTGCAAGCATATAGTATGATCTAGAAATGAAGGTGATATTATTGAAGTCCAGTAACTATGACATTACAAACACTGAAAAAATTTAATGAATCAGCAGAATGCAAGCTTACCTGAAATAAACACAATCATATGAGAAATAATGAAAGAAACACTGAAAAAAATTAATCCAATATTAGTACACAACTGCTACTAGAATCACTAGTAATCGGGTTATGATATATTTGTATCCTAGAGATAGAAATACTAAATAACCCAATATTAGTGAAACCAGAAGCCATAGAAATGTCAAAACAAACATCATTGTCTATCAACTTTCTGATATCCTAACACCATTACATTATTCATATTCCACTCAGAACTCGTGTTGCACCATCCAAACCAATCGTGATTTTGGCTTTCTGCCTTTATAATATGAATTAATTAGTGTCCACCGACAGCTCCTATGCACGACTTTGCTGCAAGACTTCCATGTATGTCTAAAATTTAATAAAATTTAATTTTAATTTATATCAAGCTTCATTATCATATTTATTGCTTTCAGTTAAATAGTTAATGTAATAATGTTCATAATTAAAATTGAAATTTATTTATTGTGTTAGAGGTTGTGATGATAAGAAACAAATATTTAATGATTTCATAACTTTTTTGGATTGTAGAACTATTGATAATTAAACTTTAATAATCTGGGTATATATATATATATATATAAAATGATTTTTATTTAGTATAGATTATTTTTCTTAAAAAATTGATATAGATTAATATATATCTATTATTAAATTATATAGTTAATATTACTTTTAAATAGTCAATATATAGAAAATTCTTAAGAAGTAACATAATAGTTTTCTTTTATTTGAAGTGATCTTAGTATTTATCAAGCTATTTATTTATTAGGTTTAATATAATTTTACAAAAAAAAAATAACATACGTTAAGAATAACTCCTATTTTATGAAATGAAAGAAAAAAAATAGTGAGTAGAATATTGTCTCAAAATCTTATCGTTAAGAATAATATGACCAACAATATAATCATGCAAACTGATTCAATTTGAAAACCCGTGTCATCCAAACATCTTGTCTTTTCATATAGTTGTTGTGCATAGTTTCAAGTTCTTTGAGAGTTTGTTTACTATCATGGATTTTATGATACCGCTATGTTCTTCGTGAGGCAAGAATACAAATTCAACAAATAAAGAAAAAAAAATTACCCATTGAAATCCAAATTTACCTTTCTGTCTTGAGATTTTCTTCTAGAGTAGCAACATTCCCTTGTAACTCATCCATTTTTCCACCTGTATCATCAAGGGCGAACTTTGTAGCTTTCTCTTACCATTTCAACAGAGACAACTCCTTCAGCATGTATGCTTCTGCTTCGTTCTTCACATCCTGCAGTAAAAGAATCGTCAGGTGTTGGATAAGCATCAATTGCTACAAACAACCATAAATTTACATGCCTCCAAACTGTCTCTTTCTTTCTCAGATAGCTTAACCATTTGTACCACCCCATATCTTTTCTCATTCAGGGATTCTAACCTAAAACACTATTCTTAAAAAGACCTAACTCCACTCACCATAATCTACAGCAAAAGCATTCGAGAAATGCGGTTGGGTAGTCCCGTTCAAGTCATCAATATTCAAGTTCAAAGCATGAACCACCTTTGCTGGTAACAAAATAGGCGCACAACCTGAACCACGAAAAAAAGAACACCCCATTAGACATAAAACAAGGAAATACCAAACCGAGAGAGAAAAAAAGGCCGAAAGAGAGAGAGGAACAAGTAATTTTATTTATTTAGCACTAACTAGTTTTCTTGGGAGGTGGTTGAGAAGGGGTTTCATAATGGCGAGGCAAGTAGAAGACCCACCCCCACCAGGTACAACAAACCGCGATCTGATTTCTCACCGCCCCCGTCGTCCTTCGACAACCGCCGCAGCTTTCGTTCCTCTGCATGATTCGACGCGACATTTCACAGGATCTCCTCCATCATCCTACACTTCCGTCCCACATCTAGTGCCAGGTACGCACCATGGTGCGCCGCAACTGCAACAACATTAGTGTCACGCAAGTCATCGCGACTTCGTGGTCGAACAACAACGACGATTCTCTGACCGCCAGGCTCAGGCCCCGCCAACGGCCACCGCCACGGACACCACTACGGTGCCTCTCCTTCCTCAGCCTCAGCCTCCGATGTTGTCATGTGGGTTTTGACGTTTCAGGATCTGGAAAGGGGAAAGAAAAATAGAGTTAGATTTTTTGTTTGTGTGCCTAATGGAGATCCATTACAAGCTCAAGGCTAAGGAGGAGAACTTGAAGAGCTTCCTTTGGTTAGCCTTAGAGGACCCACGACAAGAGCTAGAGCTCAAGCCCTTCAAGAGCATATCAAAGTTAATTTGCACCTCTTAGACAAGCATGAAGAAACACACCAACTCAAGAAGAACAAGGGTTGGATTTTGTAATCTCAAGTTGAATTTAATTCTAGCACTTATAGTTGCAATTGTAGTGACAATAAATAGGCCTTTAGTGGCAATAAACAGACCTATAGTGGCAATTGTTTAATAAGTGTAGGTGCACTTGTAAGTAATTTTTTATCACCTATGTAAACTTGTAAAAACTGTAGTTGCATGTGGCTGACTTAGCCATGAGTCATCATATGAATAGCTTGCACCTCAAGCTTCATTTCATTTTCTATTTCATTCCACTTACATTTAGCTTACATCTTTAGCTTAGGTAGCTTACAAGACAAGCTTTAGGACCTTGGCTATATAAAGCTAACTCCAACGAAATGTAAACAACTTTTTGGCAAATTAATAGAAATCTGAAAAATTTCTGGTGAGAGTTTCTCTCTTGTTCTTGTGCAAGAATTTCTTGGATCTTATCAATGGCTTCTCAAGGCTATTGTGGCAATTCTTCCTAGACTCATTAGAGATCTTCTTCATGGCATCATCCATCTTTATTCCTTGTCTAATTCCATCCTCCATCGCTTGATTCTTTGGATTCATTCACACTACTTCTTGCTCTAATTTTCGAGTAAGACTTTGAGTTAAAATTGGGGAATTTAATGTCTAATGAGGTTAGACATACATCAGTGCCTTGTGGGGTTCGATGTTTCGAGAGAATAAATTAATGGGAAGTATACCAAAACCTTCTTTGAACACTTGTTTTCAAAGAAGGTTTTATGAAAATCATCTTTAAATTTAAAGACGATTTTTCGGAAAATCGTCTTAAAAAAGTTGAACTTAATTTCAAAAATGCCACTGCTTATTTTTTACATCGGATTTTCGAAAATCGACTTAGATTCATCGATGTGGAAAATACTTTTTCTAGTAGTGATTATTCGAATTTTTTAAGTGGTTATGATTCGGTGAATCTTATGTAAACTAGTCGAAATTGATAATTAAGCAACCAAGTAGCGGCTTGACATGAACATACACGATCTAGACAATTATTTTTTATCTTTTGTATAAATGTGTTCGAAAAACGTTGTAAGACATAATCAAACCAATCAACTAATACAATTATCTTTTTTGGCTATTTTTCTTCCAATTTAATGCCTTTTTGCCTTGTTATTTTGAATTTATTTATCTTTTAGTCTCATATCTTTGCAAATTCTATTACAATTAATTTATAATCAAGTGCTTTTTTGAGTAACTTGGGAATCCATTACTGATGAGAGACATATGTCCCTATTCAACACACTAATCGCTTGATCACGAATTCAAATTTTGGAATCGTGTTGGAGCAAAGTTATCGAAACGCATTCTGCTAGCCTTGTTATTTCACACGGCAACAAAATTGGCATGCTTGGTTGGACTAGAGTAAGTGAATTGATCGAACAGTTTGAATCATAAGCGAAGTCGGACTAGTCTATGCATTTGCATTCTAGTAAGACTACTACACGTGAGATGGATCAACAAGCCAAGAAGAAGAATAGCTTGAAAGAAGGAGAGAATTCATTAGGAATACCTATCTCCCTGATGACAAGTACAATGGAAACAACTGTTGATTTGAAACATTGCTGAACTAAGGGGGAGCTTTTTGAAGAATAAAGACTTGGAATAGTTTTGGCTTTCAACATGCTTGAAGGTTTGAAGGCTTGAAGATCAAATTGTGATTCCATGTAAAAGGAAAGGAAGCCTTCTGATGATCCAAGTTTCTATATGCATATCATTAATAATCATTCATGCATGACATACTAAAAGCTTAAGTAATTGATTTGAAACTGAAAAAATAAGTAAAGCTTTTTGGAAAAATAGTTCTAAGTGTATTTAATCGATTACCATACTTATATAATCGATTACATTGTTCTTCAGAACTTCTGGAAAAGAGTTAAGAACAAATTAATCGATTATTGCATCGTTTTAATCGATTATGTCATCATTGCATTCATAAAGTTTTAAATGAG
The DNA here is from genome assembly GCA_007407185.1 of Glycine tomentella. Lineage (NCBI taxonomy): Eukaryota > Viridiplantae > Streptophyta > Magnoliopsida > Fabales > Fabaceae > Glycine > Glycine tomentella. Next base: position 26,224 of record PYAF01003344.1, on the reverse strand, counting down.
TGACTGGTTTAATCGATTACTATTTGCTTGTAATCGATTACCAAGTTATTTTGAAATTGAGCTCACTCTGCCTTAATTGATTACCAATTGGTTGTAATCGATTACATAGTTCAATCATGGTTTTTGCATCTCTGGCTTAATCGATTACCATATGTTGTAATCGATTACACTTCACAAACCTGATTTTTTACAAAGTCTGCTTTAATCGATTACACATCGGGATAATCGATTAAATACATTCTTGCTGTAACCCAGAACCTATTTAGAACACTTTAATCGATTACGGGAGCATATGCAATCGATTACATTTGCTAATTAATCGATTACAGGAGCCAAATTAATCGATTATTTCTGTTACAGCTGTTTTATATAAATAGAACCTTGCCTTTTGTGAAAAAACTAACGAAACTAAAATTGATTTTTGAGCACTACATGTTCTGAGAGCTTTGTATCAAGTGAAAAAGGCATTCTTTGTGGTTCTAACATTCTTGCTTCCATCCAAACCATTATGGGTCACTAAGTTTAGTGAAGCAAGTTAAATCTTTTCAAAGTCTAAGGAAAGGGCATTGATTCTGCATATCATAATTCATTCAACTTGGTATATTCTTCACTTTGCATATGATTCTTGGATCATCAGGTGAATTCTTTCCTTATTCTTTGATGATGTAAATTCTCTTATTGAATTTTTGTGTAATTGTTCCATTGTATTTTGTTTTTCTTGCAAGTGTAGAGATAGTGTTTTTCTAAGTACAACTGAGTAGGTTTCTTAGTGTGGGTTTTGGTCTCTAAGGGTCTAATAGGTTTTTAGACTTCTGAACTTTATCTAGGGTTGATAAAGAGAGGCTTGTAATTTTGCTTGTAAGGATATTGTTGATATAGTGGAACTCTACTCTAGTGTTGAGTAGAAGAAACTGGATGTAGCCTCATAGTTTTTGAGGTGAACCAGTATAAATTTTGTGCTATTTCATCTACTGCATGTTTGATTAATTCTTGTTGTGATTTCTGAAATTTAATTTGGTTGTTGAGGCATTACAAGTCTTGGATTGTGTTTGAATAAAGTTTCATCATTGATTTGTGTTAAAGATCCAAAGGGCAATTGAACTCTGATTTTTGTTTAAGAAAAAATTTTTAAAATACCAAGGCTAACCAATTCACCCCCCTCTTGGTTAAGTGTGAAGTATTCCCTTATTTTACAACAACATTGCTAAATCCCTCAACTGGCACTGCACCTACTGTAGTTTATGTTGTTGCTACTATGCCTGACAAAACACCCACTATTATGACTACTTCGTTCATCTAAAACAGATAGACCTGGGAATACATGATATAATGTACCAACAATTTGGGCAACTAGCTGATATAGTCAAGCCTAGGTGTAGAACAAAATGCAACAATCTAAGGAATTAGAAGCAAGGGAGGGTGAATGTTGGTGAAAATTATGCTTCTTCAATGCTTAGAAATCATGAAGTGTCGAATTAGGTAATTAATCTTGATTCTCCACATCCAACTAGACCAATTTAGGCATGATCAACATTGTTGGTCCAACCAAATATGGCTTTTATGCCTACATGGCAGGCAACATAGCCAAATATGGTTACGATGGGGATGTTTAATACAGTCTAACCAATAGGTGCCCTGGTAAGGTTTTTCCTTAGACCTGTGGTAGCCATTACAATTTATGTGCCTACTAATGTTAGTAATTTGTTTGTTGCTACCCTTTAGGGGCAAGCAGGTGCAAATGATTATGCTAACCAATTTTTTTCCAGACGTAGGATTAGCCAAAAGACTAGCAAATGCTATTGGTTAGATTGGATTACCTCATATAACGCCTTTTGTACCTCCTTTGGGAGGGACTAATCTATTAGAACAAAGCTTGAAGCCCCTAGTTTAGTTTTAGTTTGATAATTTTGCAATGCCTAACATGCTTTGATAGATGAGACATTTGTATTGAATGTTTTAATCAATTGCCTAATTTGGTAATCGACTGCCTAAGCCATTTTAAGAAAAAAGAAGGTTCTACAACTTAGGATAATTGATTACCCCATATGATAATCGATTACCTAGCCCCTGGAAACAAACAGAAGCTCTTTGTGTGAATCTATAATAAATTACCACACATGATAATCGATTATCCAATCAACTCAAAAGAATATGAAAGTCTCATATTGAAATGAATTAATTAACATTTCTGATAATCGATTAACCAATTTTTGGAGTTGCAAACCAAAGGGGATTTTGACAAATTTATCGATTACTTGTTTTTATAATCGATTAGATCTGTTTTAACTGTCAACATTTATAAATAACCCTATGTGTTTTCTTTTAAAGAGACTCTTGATTCATTCAATTTATGAGAAAAAAACTTTCAAGAGAGTCCCAAAAAGGAATAGCATTGCAATAAGTATGAAGATTGACATTATGAATTGATCAACTTGTGAAGACATATTGAAGATCAAAGATTTACACATTTCAGGTGTATTCGATCGTTATCTTTTAATCTATTAACAATGTTGTTCTTCGTTAGAGTTATAAGGGATGTTGGAAAATTAATAAGGTTTCAATTTTGGATCTTTTCTTGTAGGGCTCAAGAGAAAGATTGTTTTCTATTAGAGAATTGTGTGTGCATAGTTTTTTTACTAGTGTTCTCTATATATTGTATGTTATAAGAGGACTTAGGTTTGGATTGGACTGAATCAGTTTGTGTGATTCTATTATTCTCTATAACTCTGAGTTTTGTAGTCATCTTGGAAGTGGAATAGATTTCCAAGGGTCGTCATAAAAAAATTATTTTCTAAAGATCTTTTGAAGAAACTTTGATTGATTTAAAGGGGTGTTTTTAATTGGTATTAAGAATAATTTGGTATAGATTTTGAAAGAATCTATTCAACCCCTCTTCTAGATTCTAGGCCTAATCCAACATAATCAGGTTGTGACTGGGGGCATTGCTAATGGAGAAACCTCTTATGTCAACAATGATGAAGGCTTGGGGGAAAATACTGTGGGACAGACATCAACCATTGAAAACCACCATGATGCATTTGATTGATCTATAGATGATAGTTGAAACCATAAGAAAGTATTTTGAGATTCAGTTGAAGCCAATGAAGAGGCCCATGTACAAGAAGTTGTATCCAGAATGGGTGGATTGTATGATGCTTTGTCGAAAGGATATAAAACACCAGAATTTTCAAATTTGACTAGTGAGGATGGGAAATTAACTATGGAACACATAGGCCAATTCACAACCTAGAGTCTGGAAGCTAGTCAGAATGAGTTTCATAAGTTACAATTATTCCCTCTATCCCAAATAGGAATAGGTGCTTGAATTTTCCTCTAAACTCAATACAAAGTTAGGTAGGCATGGAGAGGTGTTTTTATGAAAGGTTTTACAGACCTCAATCTGAGATAATTATAGCCGATTTGATGAACCTGGAACAAATGGTAGATGATTCAGCAATAGACTTCATAGAAAGGTTTAGAAAAGCTAGAAGTTGTTGTTCAGTACAGTTGCCCGAAGTAGAATGTGCAACTATGTTAGTAGGCAACATGCTTCCTTAAATACCCTCAATTGCAATAAACCAAATGTTGGCTGCCAAAAATGTAATATCGATGCTACAACTTTTGCTAAAAATGGTAAGTTTAGTTTTGGCTTTATTTACGAGTTGATGCAGGTAATTCTATTTTTGAGCAAACATTTTTTAGTAATAATCAATTAAGCAACAACTGTTTATATAAGCAACTCACTTAAACAAGCATTGCCAAGTCATCAACTCCAATGAAAAAATTGTTAAGCAACTTTTTAAGCACCATCATTGAAGATGCTCTTAGAAGTCATTTCCTATATATGTGATTTGCAGCTTGATCATGTAATCTTTGAGGTTGATGACAAACAAATGGTTGATGTGATGTATTGTAGCAGTTCAAATCACTCAAAGTTTAGGACGATTTTGACAAAATGTAGTGATATTATTCAACATATTTAAATCTTAGAGTTCGGTTAAATTATATATTTTTCATATATGCATTTAGTATTTATATATAAAAAAATATGCATCTTAAAAAAATTAAATTTAAAATTGATTAAGCCTTGTTAGAAAAAAAATTATTATATGCTTAAAAATTAACAAATAAAACATATAAGACAAAACCAAAGATGTTAACCCAGAACCAAACAATATTATAATTCTATTTATTTTTTAAAAAAAAGTAACATTAGAAAATAAATTAATAATTGTATATTTATTAATTATTTTTATCTCACAATATATTATTGGTCAAATTAATTTTTTTCCTTAATTTATTTATTAGGTTCAATTGTTCCTTTTATTTCAAAATGTTTCAATTTGGTCCTGTTTTTAAAGTTTAAATTTTCAATCAGGTTTTTTATTTTTAAAATAGGTTCACTTTAGTCTTATTTTAAACAAAAATTTAACCTTTTTTTAATGTTCAAAATCTAACTGAATAAAAACGAGATCAAATTAAAAAATTTAAAAATAAAGGGACCAAAATGAATTGATTTAAAAAATAAGGTACCTGTTCTTATCGAATTCTGTAGAACTTTCTCACGCTGGCATTCCTCCGTAAGCTCCTCCAAGAACGGTGGTGGGGTGTAGCTGCAAAGGCACTCCAACGCTCAAGTTAGCAATACAAATCTATGCAAGTATCAGAAAGTAGGTTGGATTAAGACTTGGTTTACTTGAACCTTGATGATCCCCTTTTATGGACATGAAATTGGATTATTAGATCTCAATTTTCCTTCTAACATAATGTAAATAGGAAAAGATATGATTTTATCTTATCTTTCCTCTAATAATAGATAATATCTAATTTTAGAGGATATTTCTATCTTTTTGGTAGAAGACAAAGTTTCCCTCTTACCTTAATTAAATCTATTAGATTCTATGAATTCGAGTAGTCTACTCGGTCGGCCACCAAGTATAAAGGCTTGCCAAGTTTGGGTAGTACATAAACCCCTCAAGCTTTGAAGCTGGTTGTATGAGCTTTATAAAGAATAATCTTAAATCCTTAACTTTGACTTTTGATGGAGGTCCATTCCAAGCCAATTCCTTTGGTGAGCTTTAAAGGAGCCGTAACAAGAGCTAGAACCCAAACACTTCAAGACCACATCAAGGCTAACTTGTACAAGCAAGAGGAAACACCCCAACTCAAGGATAACAAGGGTTGGATTTTAATGTCTTAAGTTTAATTTAATTCCAATTAAATTGAACACTTGTTAGAAGCAAAAGTAGAAACAATAAAAAGACTTTTTAGTGCAATTGTGTAAAGAGGTGTAGGTGCACTTGTGTGTAATTTGTGTAGCAACTTAGTAAATTAGTTGGCTGTACTTAGAAGCTAAAAATATTGCACCTTTCATGAAAATGGGACAGCCAAGGGTCACTTAGGAGAAGCTTGCACCACAAGCTTTATTAAGCTTGCTTTAGGCTCCTTTAGTATGCACTACAAGCTTCATTTGAATTGTCATTTCATGTGCATTAGCTTGTAATTTTGTGGCCTTTATAAGGTGCCCAAAACTGAATGTAAACTAACTTTGGTTCATTAATACAAATCTGAAATTTGTGTGAGAGTTTCTCTCTTGTTCTTGTGCAAGAACCTCTTGTTTCTTATCAATGACTTCAAGCTATTGTGGTGATTCTTCCTAGATTTATTGGAGAACTTCTCCATGGTGTCTGTCCCCTTCATCCCTAACCTTTCTTCCATCTTCCATTGCTGAAATTAAAAGCTTCTAAACAGACTCATATTCACATGAAAAGTGCTGAAGTTTGTGTTCTTGAAGTTTGCTTGAAGATTGGGTTTCATTGCAAGGTAGATTTGGGAAAATTCTTGTCTAATGGGTTTAGACATACATCAACTTTGCTATCATCCAGCCGAGTTTGAGTGTTAATTATCAATCTGGTTGTAGTCAAGCCAAGATGGATGTCCTCTTTGGCTAAGTTTTTAACTTATCTAAAAAGTGAATTGAATAGTTAGTGACTAGTCTAAATGGTCAAAAATTTGAAGCGGCATCTTATCAACTATTACATCCGTTTAGACACATTTAATGCTTTCACACATTTTCAAAAAATATGCAATTCCTTTGAATTTTAAAACGTCATTGGGATACCCAAAGGTCATGTATATCCTCAGCCACTGATTTGTCTCTTCAAGGAAAGATCTAACGGTTCGAATGAATGTGTCTTTTCGGCCACTAGAAACTTCAAGAAGACTATAAAAAGGTTAAGAAAAGTTTTCTTCTCCCACTCTTTTCCTTCTGTGCTTTGTTCTCCGGCCAAATACCATATTCTTCGATCATTTCTTTTTCTCCAATCTCTTTTTTTTTCATGTCACCCTTTTTCCTTACAGGTACACACTTTCGACCCTCCTCCTTTCTTCATTATGTCTCGTTCTGGGGAGGGTTCTATGCACTCCAGCGGGGGTAGGATGTAACACCCTGAAATTTTGATAACTGAAAATATATCTTTGATGTATTTCTTGTGTTATTTAATTTTTTGATTATTTTGGATTAGTTAAATTGTTTTGTGAATTACCCTTGTGCAACTTCTTGGTGTGGATGTTAGGTTATGTGGAGTTTGATTGATCTGCATTGGAATTGTGTGATTCCGAGTTTGACCCAAAACCTGTTTTGGTAAAATCGCGATCCCAGATATGTTAACCATTGGATTGCTTTAAAGTTTTAAATGTAGGCTTCCAACCTATGTATTCAAATTTTTACCGTTGGGATATTCGATATAATATATTGCGCGTGATATATCAGCTTTTCATAGAAGCAATGAAATTTGTTAAAACTGGGTTAGCTCACCAAGGCCAGCAGAATTTCATCGGGCGAGTATTGTCGGCAACAAAAACGTGCAGCAGAGAGAAACCACACATTTAACCCTCCTTCTTATTGAAAACACTCACCTAAGCCTCCAATCCTCCTTCTCCACCACCCATGACCATCAGTGACTGCTCCGAGCCGCCGTTGCTTGTCACCAGACCACCGCACAGAGAGGAACACTTTAACCAGAGCAGAATCTTGAAAAATCAACTAGAGGATTTGGTAGAGAATGGAGCCTCCAATTCTCCCTTCATGGTTTCTTCGAGATAACCATGTTTTCTATGCCTTCTCCTAGCTAGTTTGAATCTCTCTTAGTATCTTTTATGACTTGGGTACCGTTATTAGATATTTTTACAATTCCTTTGAAAAACCTTTGAAAATTAGGCATTATAAAAGTTACCTTCTCATAATATTGATGTCGTTTTCGTGACCTTCATTGAACCCCGGTCACATTGGTGTGATCAAAATTTCAAAATGACGTCTCTTTGATGTAAACTCAAAAAACATCATTTTATCCCCTTTTAAATTTGAATGGGTATTTGACCTTGAGTGTTAATATTAACCTTGTATTTGAAATCAATACTAAATTATCTTCGATTTGGTATATAGAGCTCTGCGTTTGGACTAACGGACGTGAACCTGAGAGATCTCAAAACGATGCTACAAGGAGCTAACAGAGGGAAATAGATAAGTGACGTGAACCCAATTAAAGGGATGTATGTTTGTCCCTGTTGCATGCTGGTTTTCAAGGAAAGCTATGTTTTAAAGTAATGAGATGCAACATATTTGTTATTGATGGATGAAATTGTGAATGATGTTGTTGTTCTGATTATTAGATTTTTTGGAAAAAGTCTTAATTACAGAGGAGACTCTGTCCAAAATTTCATAATTTGTTCTCCTATTTACTTCTTTGTTAAATTTTAACTAGGCATGAGTTTGTTTTGTATATTATAGTTCTCTTTTTTAATTTAAAATTTTCCTAAAATATCAGTTTCGTGGTATTATGGACTGTGAATGTATGAGATTTGTGTTGTCTGAAGACCTGGGGAATGTGAATCCCAGGCATGTGTTATATGTATATATGTGGAATGTGATTGCTTGTGATATTGATAATATTGAAATGAGATTATGTTGATGATTATATTAATATGAGATGATGTTGATGATTATATTAATATGAGATGATGCTGATGATTATATTAATATGAGATGATGTTGATCATGATGACATTGAGATGAGATGATGTTGATATTGATGATGACATTGATGAGAGATGATGTTGATGTTGACGATGTCTTTGTGATGTATGTATGTTGCGAATGTACATAGGGGGTGCAGTGACCTGTTGGATACCCCAGAAGAGGGAAGAGGATTGATTTCAGAATTTTAAGCATCCCTGGAGAGGGAAAAGGATTGCTTAGAATTTTTCACTATCCATGATCAATGCATTGATGGTTGAAAATAGTATGAACACACACAATAACAAAGGGAGGGGTGAATTGGTTTAAACTTGGACTTTTAAAAATCTTTAAAGAATCAGAGTTATAAGATCGTATCACAATTAAACCAAGAATGCTCCAACCAATCAAACCACTCAGCTCAAGAAAACAATTCCAAAAACTTAACCTTGTTGAGTAAGAAAGATTTCACCAAGGAATTACAAATTAAGATAACAAGAAGAGATTAAAGAGAGTAATCAAGACAAGAACTTATACTGGTTCACTTCTGACCTTTGAGAAGTTACATCCAGTTTCCTCTAACCAAACTTAGTTAGAGTTCCACTATTCACAATATTCTTTTCTTACAAGCTTATTACAAATCACCCTTAATCAAAACTAGACTGAGAACCAAAATCTAATCCCTTAGACTCCTAGTGATCAAGACATAGAGAACCCTTCTCTACTCTTCCCTTTAGAGAAACCTACTCTAAACAAGCCTTAAGAATTCTATTGTAATAGTTACAAACAACCAAAAATTCTAAAATGAATTTACAAGCAAAGTTAATAGAGAGATAACCTGATGATCCAATGAATATGAATGAATATGGTTTACTAATCAAGTTTGAAATGAAAACAAGTTTAAGAGCTTCCTCTCCAGAAATCTTTCAATGCAACGTGAAGATTTAGAATTTGTGGGACAAGAACTTTATAACTCAGAATATCCTTTCTCACTTTAGAATGCTTTTGAAAACTTATGAAAATTTCGTAGAGTAATGATCTTGTTTTTCAGAAGACCCAACAACTATTTATAATAAACAGATGTAATTGAATGTAATCGATTAAATCGTCAATGTAATCAATTAATTTGACTCATGTAATCAATTAATAACAAATTTAATCGATTAAAGTGTTATTGAACTTTCTGGAAAAGATATATGAACAAAGTAATCGATTAAATCATCATGTAATCGATTAACACAAAAAAAATTATTTTCCAAAATGCGCCAAGTAATCGATTACCACAAATCATAATTGATTATCATAGGAAGATATTTATGTGACTTTGGGAAGTGTAATCGATTACCATATAGTTGTAATCGATTATCACAGGAAGACATTTATGTGTCTTTGTGAAGTGTAATTGATTACCATATAGCTGTAATCAATTAAGGTGTTCATCAAAGCTTAAGTAATAGATTACCATTAGCTGGCAATCGATTAAAACAAAGAAAATATGTTTTTCCAAAACATAAGCTTTGAACACTTTGGTTTTTCAATGCAATCATGAATACTTTAAAATCTTTTTCACAAAACATATGCATTTTGTAAAACCATGAATGCAAGCCAATGAATGATGTTTATGCAATGCAATGGATCATTGGATGAAACTCTAGACATCTAAAGATTACATATGCCTTCAATTGAATGACATGTAAAAGCTAAAACATTCAAGACTAAGAGCCTCAACATCTTGATCCTCTTCAAGCTCCCCATGTATCTAACAATGGTTCCCATGTTTCATACTTCATAATTACATGGAAATAGTATAAATGGTGGTAGTAGGTACCTGTGGTTTTTCACGAGGAAAAATGCGGGTACTTGGGGCATATCACTCGGTTTAGAACTCCCTTGAGACTCGGGCTGATCACCATGGGGGGTTTCCTGTGCACGACAGGGTGACCTCGACCAGTTACTACATCATTTTCTTAAGTGAGAGTGTCATGTGGGCACACTTAGGCTATTTCCAGACGAATGGGACCACATTGCATTTGAGATTCGAGTCAGCTGCATGCATAATTGATTTGAATTATGGAAAAAGTTGATGACTAGTTTGTTTAGTGTATGTTAAATTGATTGATTATTGAAAATGATTGTGTTTATTATTATTGTTTTCTTGCTAATCATTATCATCTGGTGCTTGTTGATCTTGTATAATAAACTCACCCTTGCAATTTTGTATCGTGTGGTTGGTACCTGTGATGATGATGAACGTTCATTCATGGGAGAAGATGAGCAACAATAGGTGATATTGGAGGGAGATTCTTTTGTTGGAGCCATCAAGCCCACGTGATAACGTTGAAATTTATTTTGGGAGAGAATTGTGTTTTGTTATCAACTCTTAGTTGGTTCCTTGATTCTCTTTGATCAGGCATATCAATCTCAAGCTTAGATTTATGTAAAAACTAAATTATGTTCTGACATGTGAATGATATATAAGGTTTAAAATATATATACATATGTATTTATTTACGTATTTGTGCGTTGTTTGATGAGTGTATTATTGCAAAAAAAAAATACCCTTATTTTCATAATCAAATTAATGGAGTTTTCATTTAAAATTTGAAAATTATATGTTTAGAGTAGTGATATCGTAGCGACGAGACAAGTCATTACATAGGATGTTGTTTTTGGAAATTCGCTCTATTGGTGAGAGTTCAAATGATGATCCTTCTCACTGTCACAGTGGTTCTAATATCGTCAGTGATAAGGAATCTAGTATTTCCCTTTGTGGTGCCGCCGTAGTTGGTGTCGTTCACTCCCTAGGAAGAACGAGGCCGAGTTCCCTTTGCCCATTCCTCCTCATAATGTTATTGACCTAAACTCGAAGGCTACTTCTGTTCAAGTCCTAGTTTTTCATCCATTTATTCCTCCTCTTCCTCTTAGAAAACCTAGTAAGGTCGGAAATGAGTACCCTCCTATAACCCTTTCGGACTACTCCTAGGTTCATGAGGAAGTTAGATTCTATGAAAATAGTTTCCTAATTTATGAGTCTATTAATGACTTCCTTGAGTCTGTTGAGTGCTGTCATACTGATGGACTGAATGTGATAGTCATCGAGTCCTACCTTGCCAATGAGCATAGCATGTCTTTATGCATGCTTATCTGACTGAGACTCTTCTCGAACCTACATCTTACTATCCATTTTGATAAGTTTGAGACAGATGTTCTTTGAGAACTTAATGTTGCCTCTACCCAATTACATCTGAATGCCTCGACAATCATGTGTGCTTTCAGGGTTTTATGTGAATAATTCTTTATTACTCCAACCACTTCCAAATTCCTTTATCACTATAATGTGAAGGTAAACAAAAAAGGGGGTTGGATTTCTTATACCGACACTTCTGAACGGGCTATTATCGACCCACATGCGACCTCTTATAAAAATTTTAAGGGTCATTCTTCCAAGTTTGTCCTAAATCCTATTCTTCCAAGTTTCTTATACGTAACTTGTTTCCCTTTTTATTGGACTTCTTCCCCCAACTAGGATATCACAAAACTTATGGTATACATTCTCCCTTCAACAAGGAAGATATGGTTGTACTTCATAAGTTCCCTCTTTATTTTAATACCCTAGTGGACATGCCTTTCTCCAAAACTCCGACTGGGGATTCGAATCATGAGTATCTTTGTTATCTTTTATTTGCTTTCTTTGTTGAGTTCTGACCCTTCTTTTCTTTTTTAAAGAATTATGGTCAAGTTTGATCACCAATTCATCAAGAAGGCTTAGGCAGAAAAGGATGAAAAGGTTCAAGCCAACAAGGCCAAGGGAAAGCAACAGGAATGCGTCAAAGATGATTGGGTTTCTCCTCCCCTCCCATTAGCCCGATTGTTGCTAAGTGAAAAAACCTGAGTCCTCAAGGTGAAGGGCCTTCAAAAAGACCATGAGTGGAGTTGGTGCCAGTTGTTGCTTTTTTTTCAATTGAGGGTTTCCTCGCCTTCCTTTCTATAAAGAAGGGGACTGCTTCTCTTTAGGGAAAGAACTTCAATCCTAGTGCCTTCATCCAGTCTTCCATGCTCATCTAGTTGGATCACAACATGCTAAGGGAGGATGGCCCTTGTGTATCAGTGGATTTCATTTCTCTCTTCGCTGCAAGGACCTAGGGGATTGCCAATTTTTGGGCTGACGAATTTGAAAAGGCCAATGTCGAGTCCAAAAAGCCAAAATGTAAATGTGCTAATGTTATAAAAGCTTTGGTTGAAGCTAAGGCCAATGCAATATTGTTGCAATCAAAAGAGGATTCTCAAAAGTCTCTTAAGGATACAAAGGATAATTTAAGAGAGGCTAAATCTTTAGAGGAGGGTATAGAGACCAAGTTGGCTACGGTTGAGGACTCAACCAAAGCACTCCAAGACGAGATCAATCTCCTGAATGAGAAGTTTACTCTTATCAAGGTGGATGCTAAGAAGGTTAAAGAGCAATTGAAGACTAATCTTGATGCTGTCGAAGCTAAGATCTTGAATTAGTTTTGGTCTCTCTTTTTAGCTAAATAACTTAGTCAAATTTTAGCCAAGTATTTTAGTGTAATTTCCAACCAAAAAACTTAGTTTCTTTGGTATGTTTTTAGCCGAAATAATTTGGTCTAATTCTAGGTTAGTAAATTTTTCCTTCTTTTGGTCTATTTATAGCCAATTGACTTAGTTATCTTTGGTCTATTCTTAGCCGAGTAATCTACCTTTTTTGGTCTTCTTTTAGCCAAATAGCTTAAGTTATATGCGATCTATCTTTAGCCAGCTATGGGTGCTGATCTATTAGTAACCCAAATCTTTTATTCGGTCTTGTTTATGCCCTGTATTGGGTCTTTAGTCAGAGAAACCAATTAGTCTACTTGGATATAACAAGTCAATAACCAATGATAAAAAAAATACTTTGATTCAATGTAAGATTTGGGTGTGCTTCATTAAAACCTCTCTAACAAAAAACCTCATGGAAAAATGTTAGGACAGGGAAAAGAGTACATCATCACTTATAAGTTCAACTATAATAGAATTTGAGATGAGTGACGTTCCAAGGTCTGGAAATCACCTTTTCGAATAAGTGCTTTGGGCGGTAGGTCCATTTTCGAGTGATTCAATAACTCTGAAAGAGCCTTCCTAATTTGCAACAGGCTTCCCTTCTTTAGCATCTTTTCATGCTTTGCCATATTTTCTTAGTACCAAGTCTCCTGCCTTGAAACTTGTTGGCTTGACCTGATTGTTGTATCGTTCCTCACCCTTATCTAGTAAAATTCAGCTCTCATGTGGACTTCTTTGTTGGTCTCTTCAGCTATATCGAGATGCTTCACAAAGCATCTCATTATTTTCTTCCTCTATAAAGTTTATGTTTCAGATAGATGTTCTTCGACTTCTACCGGTATCATGGCATCTAACCCATATGAGAGTCAAAAAGGGGTCTCACCCGTTGTTGAATGCGGAGAGCAATGATAATCTCAAAGGACAAAGGGAAGCTTTTCAACCCAATTACCCTTTGCTTTTCCAACTCATTTCTTCACTTATCTGAGTATGACCTTGTTGGTTGCTTCAGTTTGTCCATTATGGGTGTTCCACTGAAGTTGCTATATGTTTAATTCCCAGATTTTCAAGGAACTCCTCAACCTTTTTGTCAATGAACTACTTTCCATTATCAGAGATCAAAGTGTTGGGAATCTAGAATCGGGAAATATTTTTTTCCAAATGAATTTATGGACATTTGTTGCTAAGATGGTTGCTACAGGTTCGGCCCAATCCACTCTATGAAGTGATCAATGCCAACTAGGAGAAACTTCACTTATCCTTTTATATGAGGGAAAGTCCAAGTATGTCTACTCCCCAAGTGGCGAAGGACTATGGAGCAACTATGCAATGTAATTCTTCAGTCAGTAGGTGAGATATGTTGCCAAATTATTGGCATTCTTCACATTTCTTCACATATTCTGTATAGTATTTTCTCATCGTTGGCTAGTAGTATCTGGCCCTGAGTACTTAGACAGTCATAGACCGAGATCCCAAGTGCATTCCACACATCCCTCTATGCATCTCGTTCATTACGTACCCGACTTGATCATGAGTTAGGCATTATCATAAAGGAGTCGCGAAGCCTCTTCTATACAAGTCTCCTCCCTCTATGTCATAATAGCTGAAATTCCTCTTAAGATTTCCTGTTGCTACTGGATTTTTCGTGAATGAGTATTTTTCTAGGAAGTCACAAATCTACATTCATCCATTCCTAGTCAACGGGAGATACACTCACCACTGCCTTGTCCAAGCTTGGTTCCAAGATTGTTTCTTGGATAACTATTTTATATTGACGCTTCTTCTTTGTCTGGAAAGTTTTGATAGTAAGTTGGCTATCTCATTGTTCTCATTAACAATGTGTCAAAGCTCAAACTTGGTGAAGGTCCATTTAAGCGGAGTAGCCATACTGCCTTGTCCAAGCTTGTTCCATGATTTTTTATTGGATAACTATTCTATATTGACCCTTCTTTTTGTCTGGAATGTTTTGATAGTAAGTTGGCTATCTCATTGTTTTCTCTAACAATGTAAGAAAGCTCAAACTTGGTGAAGGCCTCTTTAAGCCGAGTAGCCATACTGCCTTGTCCAAGCTTGGTTCCACGATTTTTTCTTGGATAACTATTCTATATTGACCCTTCTTCTTTGTCTTGCAAGTTTTGATAGTAAGTTGACTGTCTCATTGTTTTCTCTAACAATGTGTTAAAGTTCAAACTTGGTGAACGCCTCTTTAAGCCGAGTAGCCATACTGCCTTGTCCAAGCTTGGTTCCATGATTTTTTCTTCGATAACTATTCAATATTGACCCTTCTTCTTTGTTTGGCAAGTTTTGATAGTAAGTGGGCTATCTTATTCTTTTCTCTAACAATGTGTCAAAGCTCAAACTTGGTGAAGGCCTCTTTAAGCCGAGTAGCCATACTACATTTTCCAAGCTTGGTTCTATGATTTTTTCTTTGATAACTATTCTATATTGACCATTCTTCTTTGTCTAGAATGTTTTGATAGTAAGTCGGCTATCTCATTGTTTTCTCTAACAATGTAAGAAAGCTCAAACTTGGTGAAGGCCTCTTTAAGCCGAGTAGCCATACTGCGTTGTCCAAGCTTGGTTCCATGATTTCTTCTTGCATAATTATTCAATATTGACCCTTCTTCTTTGGGTGGAAAGTTTTGATAGTAAATCATCTATCTCAATATTTCATCTAACAATGTCTCAAATCTTAAATTTGGTGAAGGCCTCTTTAAGCCGAGTAGCCATACTACCTTTAGCAAGCTTGGTTCCATGATTTTTTGGTTGATAAATATTCAGTATTGACCCCTCTTCTTTGTCTGCCAAGTTTTGATGGTAAGTCGGTTATCTCATTGTTTTCTCTAACAATGTGTCATAGATCAAACTTGGTGAAGGCCTTTTTAAATCGAGTAGCCATACTGCCTTGTCCAAGCTTGGCTTCACGAATTTTTCTTGGATAACTATTAAATATTGACCCTTCTCCGTTGTCTGGCATGTTTTGATAGTAAGTCAGCTATCTCATTGTTTTCTCTAACAATGTGTCAAAGCTCAAACTTGGTGAAGGTCTCTTTAAGCCGAGTAGCCATATTGCGTTGTTCAAGCTTGCTTCCAGGATATTTTCTTGGATAATTATTCAATATTGACCCTTCTTCTTTGTCTGGCAAGTTTTGAATGCAAGTCGGCTATCACATTGTGTTCTCTAACAACGTGTCAAAGCTCAAACTTGGTGAAAGCCTCTTTAAGCCGAGTAGCCATACTGCCTTGTCCAAGCTTGGTTCCATGATTTTTTCTTGGATATATATTCCATATTGACCCTTCTTCTTTGTCTGGCAAGTTTTGATAGTAAGTCAGCTATCTCATTGCTTTCTCCAACAATGTGTCAATGCTCAAACATGGTGAAGGCCTCTTTAATCCGAGTAGCCATACTACCTTTAACAAGTTTGGTTCCATCATTTTTTCTTTGATAACTATTCAATATTGACCCTTCTTCCTTGTCTGGCATGTTTTGATAGTAAGTCGGCTATCTCATTGTTTTCTCTAACAATGTCTCAAAGCTCAAACTTGGTGAAGGCCTCATTAAGCCGAGTAGCCATAATGCCTTGTCCAAGCTTGGTTCCATGATTTTTTCTTGGATAACTATTCTATATTGACCCTTCATCTTCGTTTGGCAGGTTTTGATGGTAAGTTGGCTATCTCATTGTGTTTTCTAACAATGTGTCAAAGCTCAAACTTAGAGAAGGCCTCTTTAATCCGAGTGGCCATACTGCCTTGTGCAAGCTTGGCTAAATGATTTTTTCTTGGATAACTATTCAATATTGACCCTTCTTCCTTGTCTGGCATGTTTTGATAGTAAGTCGACTATCTCATTGTTTTTTCTAACAATGTGTCAAAGCTCAAACTTGGTGAAGGCCTCTTTAAGCCGAGTAGTCATACTGCCTTGTCCAAGCTTCGTTCCATGATTTTTTCTTGGATAACTATTCTATACTGACCCTTCATCTTCGTCTGGCAAATTTTGATACTAAGTCGGCTATCTCATTGTGTTTTCTAACAATGTGTCAAAGCTCAAACTTGGAGAAGGCCTCTTTAATTCGAGTGGCATACTGCCTTGTGCAAGCTTGGCTACACGATATTTTCTTGGATAACTATTCAATATTGACCGTTCTTCTTAGTCTGGCATGTTTTGATAGTAAGTCGGTTATCTCATTGTTTTCTCTAACAATGTGTCAACGCTCAAACTTGGTGAAGGCCTCTTTAAGCCTAAAAGCCAATTTGCCTTATCCATGCTTGGTTCCATGAATTTTTCTTTGATAACTATTCTATAGTGACCTTTCTTCTTGGTCTGGCAGGTTTTGATAGTAAGTCGGCTATCTCATTGTTTCCTCTAACAATGTCTCAAATCTTAAACTTGGTAAAGGCCTCTTTAAGCCTAGTAGCCATGCTGCCTTGTGCAAGCTTGGTTCCAGGATTTTTTGTTGGATAAATACAATATTGACCCTTCTTCTTTGTCTGGCAAGTTTTGATAGTAAGTCGGCTATCTCATTGTTTCCTCTAACAATGTCTCAAATCTTAAACTTGGTGAAGGCCTCTTTAAGCCGAGTAGCCATACTGCCTTGTCCAAGCTTGGTTCCATGATTTTTTCATGGATAACTATTCCATATTGACCCTTCTTCTCCGTCTGACAAGTTTTTATAGTAAGTCGGCTATCTCATTGTGTTCTCTAACAATGTGTCAAAGCTCAAATTGGGAGAAGGCCTCTTTAATCCGAGCCATACTGCCTTGTTCAAGCTTTGCTACATGATTTTTTCTTGGATAACTATTCAATATTGACAGTTCTTCTTTGTCTGGCAAGTTTTGATAGTAAATCGGCTATCTCATTGTTTCCTCTAACAATGTCTCAAATCTTAAATTTGGTGAAGGCCTCTTTAAGCCGAGTAGTCATACTGCCTTTAGCAAGCTTGGTTCCATGATTTTTTGGTTGATAAATATTCAATATTGACCCTTCTTCTTTGTCTGGCAAGTTTTGATAGTAAGTTAGCTATCTCATTGTTTTCTCTAACAGTGTGTCAAAGCTCAAACTTGGTGAAGGCCTCTTTAAGCCGAGTAGCCATACTGCCTTTTCCAAGCTTGGTTCCACGAATTTTTCTTGGATAACTATTCAATATGACCCTTCTCCCTTGTTTGGCATGTTTTGATAGTAACTCAGCTATCTCATTGTTTTCTCTAACAATGTGTCAAAGCTCAAACTTGGTGAAGGTCTCTTTAATCCGAGTAGCCATACTGCGTTGTCGAAGCTTGCTTCCAAGATATTTTCTTGGATAATTATTCAATATTGACCCTTCTTCTTTATCTGGCAAGTGTTGAATGTAAGTCGGCTATCACATTGTGTTCTCAAACAACGTGTCAAATCTCAAACTAGGTGAAGGCCTCTTTAATCCGAGTAGCCATACTGCCTTGTGGAAGCTTGGCTACATGATTTTTTCTTGGATAACTATTCAATATTGACCCTTCTTCCTTGTCTGGCATGTTTTGATAGTAAGTCGGCTATCTTATTGTTTTCTCTAACAATGTCTCAAAGCTCAAACTTGGTGAAAGCCTCTTTAAGCCGAGTAGCCATACTGCCTTGTCCAAGCTTGGTTCCATGATTATTTTATGGATAAATATTCCATATTGACTCTTCTTCTTTGTGTGGCAAGTTTTGATAGTAAGTCAGCTATCTCATTGCTTTCTCCAACAATGTGTTAACACTCAAACATAGTGAAGGCCTCTTTAATCCGAGTAGCCATACTGCCTTGTGCAAGCTTGGCTACAAGATTTTTTTTTGGATAAATATTCAATATTGACCCTTCTTCTTTGTCGGGCATGTTTTGATAGTAAGTCGGCCATCTCATTATTTTCTGTAACAATGTGTCAAAGCTCAAACTTGGTGAAGGCCTCTTTAAGCCGAGTAGCCATAATGCCTTGTCCATGCTTGGTTCCATGATTTTTTCTTGGATAACTATTCTATATTGACCCTTCTTCTTCGTCTGGCAAGTTTTTATATTAAGTCGGCTATCTCATTGTGTTCTCTAACAATGTGTCAAAGCTCAAATTTGGAGAAGGCCTCTTTAATTCGAGCCATACTGCCTTGTTCAAGCTTTGCTACATGATTTCTTCTTGGATAACTATTCAATATTGACCGTTCTTCTTTGTCTAGCATGTTTTGATAGTAAGTCGGCTATCTCATTGTTTCATATAACAATGTCTCAAATCTTAAACTTGGTGAAGGCCTCTTTAAGCCGATTAGCCATACTGCCTTGTCCAAGCTTGGTTCCATGATTTTTTCTTGGATAATTATTCTATATTGACCCTTCTTCTTCGTCTGGCAAGTTTTGATAGTAAGTCGGCTAACTCATTGTTTCCACTAACAATGTCTCAAATCTTAAACTTAGTGAAGGCCTCTTTAAGCCCAATAGCCATACTGCCTTGTCCAAGCTTGGTTCCATGATTTTTTCTTGGATAACTATTCTATATTGACCCTTTTTCTTGGTCTGGCAAGTTTTGATAGTAAGTCGGCTATCTCATTGTTTTCTCTAACAATGTGTCATAGCTCAAACTTGGTGAAGGCCTCTTGTTGCGAAAACCGCACACTACGGCAAGTGCACCGATCGTTTTCAAGTAATAAAGATTAGGTAAGTGAGTATCGTTCTCCACAGGGATTGGGGGTGATTTCACAGCAATACTAATGAATGTGATTGAAAGTAAAAATAGGAAATTACGCAGAGAAATGTTGTTGATTGGATTGGTTGTTTGAATGCAAAGATAGAAATTAAAGGAATGCAGTAAATTGAGTTGAAAGATTACTAATGTAAAATTAATTGTGGTCAGGCACAATCCCCTCTGATTCCTTCTCTTTCACTTGACTGGTTTGTTAATTTGACATGCATATATGATAAATCTCTCCTAAATTCGTAAACCCTAGATAACTAGCGATTCAGCCCTTTAACTCGATCGAGAACCCTAAGCCCTTAGCGTTTCTGTCAAACTAAGCATTTAAAGAATATATCATATGGGTTCCTGTTATGATTGTTCAGAGAATAAGCCTTTCCTAGATTAGTTAATCCCTAATCCCTTAGTGAATTAACCCTTTAACCTGAATCGAAAACCTAATTCCTTAGTGAAATCTACCAGTTTAAGCAATTAAAAGATCAAATTATAAAATTCTGCACTTACGCATCCATATTCCTAGGTTATGAAAAAATGTTATTCTTAACGGGTCAGAAATTAGAACCCCAATGTTCCCATTGCGAATCCTAACTCTAAGTACTTAATTGAAGTGATCAATTCTAAGTAAGAATATGAAAGAAGAACAGAAAAGAATAAAACAATCAAAACATATGTATTTCAATACCAGTCAAATTACAGAGGAGTTCTCATCAATTTATGGCCTACCCACAATACAAGGTTTAGCCTGCCATAGGCCTCAAGAACATCAAAGCAGTAGAACAATTCATAGTTGTGCAGAAACCCTAGCCTTGATTCTTGAATTCCATAAGTTTTGAATGATAAAAGACTGATAAAGATCGATGTATCTCCGATATTAGACTCCGTTCAGAGGCTTAATATTTGTAGAATTATTTAATTACAGTAAAAAAGCCTACTTCAGCACAAAAATTCGAAACAGATAATTTAACGCAGGAAAGAAAATCTTCATGGCGCTACCCGCGCGGGGTCTTCGAAAGCACGGTGCTGATAGCGTGGGACTCCACGCTAACCGCGTGGAGTGTTCGAGAGAAAAAGGCTTGAATGCTGAGATTGTGGCGCTGGTCGCGTGGAAGTGGCGCTAATGGCGCCATGTTACCGGCCTTTTCACGCTAACCGCGTGGGTCCTTCGAGAATGAGGCCTGCCTTTATGTCCTTGGCGCGACTGGCGCGAGTTCCCACGCGATCCGCGCGGGGATTGAAGCCTTGATTTGCTTCCCTTTTTGCCTTGAACTTCCTCTTTCTTATCCTGAAATGCACAATTGATATTGAATTGGGATTAAAAACAATAATATGATAAATTTAACTAATTCTAATCTATTTTCCTAATTAGTTAACTAAATTATAACCTAAACTAGCATAATAACTAAGATGTGTTTACAACACATCAAACAATTCCCATATTTGAAAGTTGTTGTCCCCAGCAACAGAGAGAATTCAAGACTAAGCATGAATCAATAATCAAACACAAACCACAATTTACAATCCTAGAATTATCATGCTATGTATGATCAAATTCACATCAAAGCTTCATGGTACTTTCAATGCTGTCAATCCATGAGAGTTACTTGAGTGTTCCTCACAAAGTTGTGTTTAATCACTTATTCACTCAAGTGTATAGGGTTATAATGACTCTCTTACTCAACAATATCACGGCACTACCATAAGCTTGAAAATATTCTCAACAGTTGCAAGTATGAGTTGATCAAAAGGTCTTTCCAGCTTGTAACGTGGCTGGGCTAAGGGTAGGAATTATCTGGATAAGTAGCTTAATGAGAGGCTAGATCCAGTCCCTTAAGTCCACAACATGCTTCTTGTCTGCTTTTGCACAACCTGGTACTTTATTCAATATTTTATTCTAATGTAAAAACAGAATAATAAACTTCGTTTTGAATTTTGGAATTTTTCTCTTTTTTTTTTTAAAACAATCAAAACATAGCAATCAATAACAAAATTAAAATCTACTGCAACTTCTCAAATTCCAGCTGATGGACTTATTGTTATCCAACTTGGACCATGCTTGTTCATTCTTGTTCTTCACCACCAATTGGATTCATTTGTGTTTCTTAATGCCTTGACGGATAATTCCCTGTTTTTCTACTGTTATAGACTTAATTCAACCTTTCTAGCCTCAGGGATTTGGTCATTTGGATATAGCTCTTGATTTGGGACATTTTGAAATGAAAGGCTTAGGCTCAAATAAGGTGCAAATGGAAAATGATAGAAGGTGAGTTAGTTTGGCCCTCGTTTCAGAAGAAAAATTGCCTTGATCATATCAAGTCACACCTGCATCCAGAGAAACAATTCAAGTTCTAGAGTACAATGAAATTGGAGTCTCTCGGAAAGAAAAAATTATCGCTGTTTGGCTCAAATCCTTACAGGTGTTCAACTCAAGTCAATCTCAGCTGACTGCACTTCAAGCATCATTTAAACTTCATCATTCATTTCACATACAAACAATCAAAATCCATTCATGCATCATGCAATTCATGCTATATTTCATTTCATCAAGCTTTCATCCAGAAATCCTATCCATCACTGTGTCCATTTACTTTTATTCTGAAAAATTTGATTTGCTGCTTATTTTTGAAAAAATTTGAAAAGTTCTGTTAGACGTCATTTGTTTCTTGATTGTGATTTGCGAAATAATGCTTAACCATTCCCAGATTTATATGTTGCTGTCCCCAGCAACCACAAATAAGGTCACAGCGCTTTGGAAAATTTTGAGCATTATTTGGAAAATCGCATTCAAATCAACATTGATTTAAACATGTTTTTATTTGCAAATATAAATCAGAAGCTGTACCATATATATATATATATATAAATGCAGAACTGGAAAAGTGTGTAATGTAGTGTAAATGTCTAGTGCAGAATCATAAACCACACACAGAATATACAAACCAGAATAAAAATCTAAAATAGAACGAAACAGAAAAATAAAATATGTCCTGATCACTCCTCCTCTCCCTCTCTAGTTTCTACAATCTCTGCAGCCTCGAAAGTCTGCAATGTAGGCTCCTGAGTGGTGGTATCACGTGCTGCATCATCTGAAGGAGCAGAAGGAATCACTGTGGCTGCTGCATGGGTAGTGTCTGCTGGTGAGGTAGAAGGATCTAAAGCTGCAACTGATGGTGGGGTAGAAAACTGATACTCTGTCGGAGGAATGCCCAAGTGTCTGCAAATCGCTCCAAGCATACTAGTCTGCTGAGCTAACTGGGTCCGGACAAACTCCTGGAAAGCCAGATATGTGGGGGAGTCTGTGAAAAGTGGCTCATGATCAGGAGTAGGGGCTGAGGCTGGTGGTGGTGGTGCATCTGTCGGTGGCTGAACTGGCTGGGGCTCCTCTGGTGCTGGGAGGTCTCTGGGGGAACGGGCTGCAATCTCTTCAGGTGTGAGCTTTGAAGCTCGAAGAACCTGTTCATCAGTGGGTATCGCCATGGCATCCAAGTAGGTTTGATGACTCATGAGTGTGGAGATGGGGACGTCCATGGGCTCGTCATCGTAAATGTGCACGCCCGCTTGGCGACATAGATGGAGGATCAAAGAGGAATGCGCCAGCTAGGACTTACTGCTGGCATCCTGGATCATGCGAAGAATACGGTTAGAAAGAATGTTAGACATGTGGAGGTTACCTTCACCGCGGAGAATATAAAGAAGAATCGCCCGCTCAACGTTCACATCAGTCATGTTAGTAGATGGTATGACTGTGTGGTTCATAAACTGATGCCAGAAAGCTGCGTCTCCAACCAAATCATGTTTCTGCAACTTCTCTGGTATGTAATCAAGCCCGGATTTGGGCTTCCAATCAGTGTAGAGGCCTGTAATGGCCTTGTGGATGGTCGTGGCAAGCTGAGGGACTTCCTCTCTGTACAATTTGGTGAGTGCATCGAGCTGCATCGTGAAGAATAGGTGACTGAAAGCACACCTATGGAAGGGGTCATAGTGGGTGTCCAGCAAACGCTCAATGGCCTTCTCGTCAAAAGAAACTTGGACTCCCCTAACCCAAGAAAAAAACTCCTCGCCACTGTGGAAGGGTCGACGTTAGCTAGGAACTCCTTCAAGATCATACTGGAGCTGGGTTCCGAGAAGCTGACAAGTCTCTGCCACTGACGTCTGATGATGACTTCCCGGACTGGGTTGTCCTCGAGTAGCGTTTCCCACATAATCCTCTTTTCTGAAATAATTTTCTTGGGCAGGTACCAGGAATCAAATCGTTCCTGGCACTCAGGGGATCTAAATCTGCCCTCATCAAAATCTGCAACGCGAGCTCTTTTGCTACCCCCTGCTCCTGTGGTCTTCTTTTTAGCTTTAGCTACTTGTTTGCCCTGAAATTCAGAAAAGAATCCAAAAAGGTATATATGGATTAAGGATTTAGTATTCCCAGATTTGGTTCCTTCATTGGATCAGATCAATTAAGGCACAAGTAAATCAAAATATTGTTCCATTAAGCACAGTTCATGTAGCAAAGTCTGGTGTTGCCATTCCCAGATTTAGGCATTTATCATATACACCAGATTTCAGAATTCAAGCATTTCATGTGATTACATTCCTAATTCATTTTGTCCTAAGTAACACAGATACAGGTTAAGCAAAATAAGTTCAAACATCAATCAGATAAAGACACCAAAAGTATAGGCACTGTGTTGTATGCAAGGTCAGTCCAGAGACAATTCCCAGATTTGATTATCTTACCTACTTGTCAAAGCAAAACTCAGATATTGCAAGCAAGCACCACTTCAATTATCAATTTGGTTAACAAGTTAAGTTCAGGGGCTAAACAAATATATATAAGTTATTTCATCAAAGCATCAATCAATTCATTGCTTCAATTTCAAGTTCACACCCCTATCCATAATTCACCCAACCAGTTGATTCAACACTCACATCAATTCACTATGTCTTATTCAATTATAATTCAATTATTCAAATTCAATTCCTAGTCAATGTGGCTCTTGTCAATTTAATTTTTCAACCAGTGTGTGCAGATTTTCAAGGAAAACACCATTTATTTCATTTCAGTTCAGTCTAGAAATCAAAAATTCCCAGATTTAAGCCATGACGATATCCAACCATACAATCTTGAATCATTTCTGGTAACTACCATCACAACATTGATCATGTAATAACAGCAATTCATATATCCAGCATGTAGTTACCTATAGATTGACCATTTGATCCCAACATACATAAGATTCATAATCATGCATTTTTGTACACTTTAGGACCCAAAACAGGTTGGCTCATTTCAGATTCAGATTCAAGTTACTGATTCATAACAAACAAGTGCAAAGCTCAATGCATTCAATTAATCCCACAGCACTTATATGAGTAATATCAACAATGCAAATCTTGAAACCATGCATTCATACTAAGATTACCATGATTATGGCCATAACAGAGTTGGCGTATCTCATTCAAGTAATTTATCAAATATCTTATGAGCACAGCTTCATACTTCAATATGGCACCCAACTACTTAGTTTAATCATAATCAAACATACTGATCCAATATCAAACCAATGCATCTATGCCTTACTCACACTATATTATTCAAACTATTGAAAGGCTCGATGCAATTTCAGCAAGTAATCAAGACTTGCCCACCTCATATCCCAATTTCGCATTCAGGCATTTCATCAAACATGTAATGGGCAAATAATCAACTTGACACATTATGCCTATTTGGATTACATCACACTCCCAATTAAACAAAAACAATCACAATTAGTCAGAAATCCACACAATTGGTTTTCTACCCTAAGGTTCCCAAGTATTTTCTCAAAATTGCATATGAAGAAATCAAGCAGTGCACATTGGATTTCTAGGGTTCCTATTTGATCATCATTACTCATCACCAAGCAATTAAGGTTCAGAAGTATACCTTGTCTCCAGCCATTGTGTGAATTTCAAGCTTGGTCCCAATGAACAAATTTTTCAGAGAATTTTGAGAATGAGAATGAATGTGAACGGAAGAGAGAATGAGAGTGAAAATGAGAGAGTTGAGGCTTTTAAAGAGAGAATATGGTTGAGGGAGAAGTTAATGGAGGTTAATGGTGGCTAGGGTTCAGGGCGAAAATGGTGGAGCAGTTTTGAGGGAGAGAAGAGTGAGGCGCGAATTGGAAAATTCAAAAATAAAAACAGTTCCCGCGACCTCACGCGGATCGCGCTGCAAGCGGCGTGGATCGCGCCATTATGCACAGCAGAGGCTTTTGTTTCGACTAAGCCGCGCGAATAGCGCGGAATCCCATGCTATCCGCGTGGGTTGGCACTGGAAGGACCTTCAGTCTCGAAGATGTCGCGCTGATCGCGCCATAACCACGCCATTAGCGTGAACAAGCCGTGTTTACGGCGCTGATAGCGCCAATACTAGTGCGAGTCGCGCCGAACCTTCTGATATTTCTTCCTCTTTTTTTTTTTGGTTTTTAATTGTTAGCTCTAACTATAGTTAATAGGCTTAATAAATTGACTATAATTGAATAACACTAACCTAAGCTAAGGCTATCAAAATCTAGAAGGGAATTAAGCTATCTAATGATGCATGAGAGTAATATTAGCATGAACTATGCAGTGGACATCTGATACTAATTAATTCTAAAATGGTTACCACTATTGAAGCTATGAAGGTTTAAAACCCTTAGATGCATGAATGAGGTCTTGTGCAATGATGTGTTGCAAACACATCTAGTTTTAGCATAGTTTTTAGGTTAGAATTTAATTAAATATGTAAGAAATAGAGCAGAATTAGGCTAGTTTAGTATTTTAATTACTTAGAACTAATTTCAATACCATTTGAGCATTTTGCAGGTAAAAAGGAGGAAAATCAAGCTAAAAGTGAAGACTCACGCTATTAGCGTGAGAATTCACGCTACTAGCGCCAGTTGCAAGGAAAAAAAGGCCCAAGCTCTCGACCAAGTCACGCTATCAGCGTGAAATCCA
>PYAF01003343.1:94005-109359 GCA_007407185.1 Glycine tomentella | reverse complement strand
TCTAGGATTTACAAATATAGGAGAGATATTTTATATGTGAACTTCAAGTTAACATAATCATTCAAGTGAAAGAGGTAATGCTCATAAGGGATTGTGCCTGACCACAATTATTACTCATTGGCAACTTCCTAGTTTAAATTTACTGCTTTGTTTTAATTTTCGTTTTTAATCAACACAATCATTCAATAACTCTCTGCGTAATTTTCTGTTTTCTGTTTTCAATCACAATTGTTTATTTTTACTGCAAAATCACTCCAATCCCTGTGGAGATGATAACTCACTTACCTACTTTATTACTTGTAAACGATCGGTGCACTTGCCGTATTCATTCGTATAAATCGTAACACAACACCGGTCCTCTTTGTGAAGAAGAAGGATGGGAGTATGAGGCTATGTGTTGATTACAGGCAGTTGAATAAGGTTACTATTAAGAATAAATACCCTCTGCCTCGTATTGATGACTTGTTGGATCAGTTGAGGGGAGCCTGTGTGTTCTCCGAGATAGACCTGAGATTCGGATATCATCAGATTCGGATTAAGCCTGGTGACGTACCGAAGACGGCGTTTAGGTCGAGGTATGGTCACTATGAGTTTCAGGTCATTCCTTTTGGTTTGACAAATGCCCCAGCAGTGTTCATGGATTATATGAACAGGATTTTTAGACCATACCTGGATCAGTTTGTGGTAGTGTTCATAGATGATATACTTATCTATTTCAGGAGTCAGGAGGAGCATGCTGAGCACCTCAGAATTGTTTTGCAGATTCTGAGATAACATCAGCTGTATGCTAAGTTATCAAAATGTGAGTTTTGGCTTTCAGAGGTGAAATTCCTGGGCCATGTGATTTCTGCAGCTGGAGTATCAGTGGATCCTAGTAAGGTGGATGCTGTGATGTCTTGGGAGAGGCCCAAGAGTGTTTCAGAGGTCCGTAGTTTCCTTGGTCTGGCAGAGATTCATTCAGGGGTTTTCACAGATGGTATTACCCTTGACTCGTCTTACTAGAAAGGGTAATCCATTTGTATGGACTCATGAATGTGAGGAGTGTTTTCTGAGATTGAAAGAAAGGTTGACCACAGCTCTGGTATTGGTTCTTCCTGATCCTGAGGGACGTTTTGAGGTATACTGTGATGCTTCCAAGCGAGGTCTTGGTTGTGTGCTGATGTAGGAGAACCAGGTAGTTGCTTATGCTTCCAGACAGTTGAAGCCACATGAGAAGAGTTATCCTACCCACGATTTAGAGCTGGCAGCTATTGTCTTTTCTCTAAAGGTATGGAGGCACTACTTGTAAGGTGCCCAGTTGGTGGTATTCAGTGACCATAAGAGCCTCAAGTATCTTTTTGATCAGAAAGAGCTGAATATGAGATAGAGACGGTGGATGGAATTCCTCAAGGATTATGAGTTTGAGTTGAGATACCATCCAGGCAAGGCGAATGTTGTTGCTGACGCTGTTAGCATAAAGCATGTTAGTGTTGCATGCATGATGATCTCTGACTGTGAGTTGATTGAGCAGTTCAGAGATATGCATCTGAATGTGACTGAGGGCACTAGTGGTCTTGAGCTGAGTAGGACCAAGGTTGATAATGATTTGATACAGAGGATCCGAGAAGCTCAGAAACAGGATGATTCTATGACAAACCTGTTGGGCCAGCAGGAGTTTAGCTGGAAGCCTGGTGATTTGATGATGTACCAGGATCGGATTATGGTGCCTAAGGGCGAGTTGGTTGAGGCAGTTCTGACCGAGGCTCATAAGGGCCAGTTCAGTATTCATCCAGGTGCTACCAAGATGTATCAGGAACTCAGAAGGAGGTTATGGTGGCCAGGGATGAAAAGAGACATAGCCGAATATGTGTCCAGATGTTTAGTCTGTCAGAAGGTAAAGATTGAGCATCAGAGATCATCAGGTTTGCTTCAGCCATTACAGATTCCTGAGTGGAAGTGGGGCAGCATTTCCATGGATTTTGTAATTGGGCTGCCAAGGACTCAGACTGGATGTGACTCCATCTGGGTGATTATTGATAGACTGACCAAGTCTGCTCATTTCTTGCCTGTGAAGACTGACTACACTGCAGAGAAGTTGGCTCGGCTATATATCAGAGAGATTGTCAGACTGCATGGGGTTCTTGAGAGTATTATCAGTGATAGAGATCCTAAGTTCACTTCCAGGTTTTGGGGTGCACTTCAGGAGGCATTTGGGACCCAGTTGAGACTCAGTACAGCTTATCATCCTCAGACCGATGGTCAGACTGAGAGAACCATCCAGACTTTGGAGGATATGCTGAGAGCTTGTGCCTTGGAGCAAGGTACTAGCTGGGACAGATATCTACCTCTTGTGGAGTTCTCATATAATAACAGTTTTCATGCGAGCTTGGGCATGGCTCCTTATGAGGCCTTGTATGGCCGAAGGTGCAGGACTTCTGTATGTTGGTCTGAGGTAGGTGAGAGGCAGCTGTTGGGACCTGATATGGTTCAGGAGACTTCTGAGCATATCAGATTGATCAGAGATAAGTTGTTGAGAGCTCAGAGTCGACAGAAGAGTTTCTATGATCATAAACACAGGCCGTTACAGTTTGAGGAGGGCGACCATGTGTTTTTGACACTGTCTCCAGTCACTGGTGTTGGACGGGCGTTAAGTGTGAGGAAGCTTAGCCCTAGATTCATTGGTCCATATCAGATACTTCAGAAAGTAGGACCAGTGGCTTATAGGCTAGCTTTGCCTCCCCAGTTGTCAGGATTACATGATGTGTTCCACGTGTCGTAGCTTAGAAGGTATGTATCAGACCCTTCACACGTGGTGGAGCCTGACACTGTGCAGATCAGAGAGAATCTGACTTGCCCTACACGACCAGTGAGGATTTTGGACCGCACAGAGAAGAAGATCATAAGACCATTCCTATCGTCAAAGTTCAGTGGGATGGCAGATCACCTGAGGAAGCGACTTGGGAAAGGGAGCAAGAGATATTCCAACTGTATCCCGAGTTATATGCCAGGTATGATCTTAGTTTTGCGGACAAAATTCTTAAAAAGGAGGGGTGTAATGTAATACCTTGAATTTTTAAGCATGGGACTAAGCTTTGTGATTAGAATATATATATATATATATATATATAATTATGCATTAGATTTTGTTAGAAGAAAGCTTAAGAAAAGCAAGAGGGCAGTGCCTGCGGCCTTCTCGCGCGATCCGCGTGAGTTATGGCGCTAACCGCGCAGGAGGCTTTAATTAGAGCAATGCTTTCGAACATATGGCGTGATCAGCGTGGCTATGGCGTGACCAACGTGGAAGTTCGAATCAGGGTTGTGATTTCGAACATATGGCGCGACTCGTGTGGATATGGCGCTAACTGCGTGGGAGGTTCGAATATATGGCGCGATCCGCGTGAGGTATGGCACGATCCGCGTGGGAGGTTGAATCAGGGCTGTGCTTTCGTCCATTTCGCGCGATCAGCGCGGGATACGGCGCGATCCGCGGGAGACTTTCGGGCCAGCCTTATAATAGCTCATTCTGGACGCGAAAAGGGAGAGAGAAAAGGCTTCTTTTTCCTCCCCCAGCCCTAACCTCCATTAGAGACTGGTCCAAGCTTACTAGGGCCCTATTTCTTGCTTTAAACACATTCCTTTAGCCTTTGATTGTGAGAAAAACACTTTGGGGGCTTGAATCATTCAATTGTTCTCTTGAAAGACCCCTTTTGAGTGAGTTTTGGAATCTCCAGAGAAAGCTCAGAGAACTTGAGAGTGGCTGAAACCCACTACGTGGAAAGGACACCAGAGCTCGAGGAGGTTGTCCTTGGGTCTTCTTTGTCACCTTTGAGGTAAGAAACTCAAGTTTCTCCATTTGATTTTGATTTTGGGGGTTCTCATGAATAGTGACCCATATGAGATGGGGCTAGAATTAGCCCAGGGTCCTGTAGAGAATTGTGTTCAGGGGGTTGTTTTGATGAAGTTAGAGCCTTCAGAAATCTTTATTGATGAAGTTTGATTTTTGGCTCTGAGCTATACATGCATAGAGAAAGGGCTGAGTGTATGGCTATTATGAACCTTAGAGCAGTTGATAAAGTTGTTCATGGGATAGTATAAATGTTGTTTATGAGCTAAATTGGTTATAATGAAAAGCTTGAGATTGATATGGCTAAAGCAAGGATATGCTTTGTGTTAGCCTGA
The DNA here is from genome assembly GCA_007407185.1 of Glycine tomentella. Lineage (NCBI taxonomy): Eukaryota > Viridiplantae > Streptophyta > Magnoliopsida > Fabales > Fabaceae > Glycine > Glycine tomentella. Next base: position 105,201 of record PYAF01003343.1, on the reverse strand, counting down.
ATAGAGTCTTAGGAGAGGCTCTGGAGCCTTGGTTAAGCTGAGAGGGATCCTGTTGAGGGTCTGAGAATCACTTGTGAAGTAATTAGTTATGTGTTACATGGAAAGGATTATAGTTCCTTTCATTCTAACGGCTTAGAACCGTTATTGATAAGTTGTGTTTGCTCTTATGTAGGACATGAGCTTGATAGTTCGGGTGGTGGTGACCATGAGACCGGGGGAGCCGGTGTTTTGCCTAGAGCAGGTAAGCTCTTGATTCTTGTGTGTATGTCCTTACTGTGTTCCACCATGCTCCAGAAGGAGTGATGGTTCTGATGTGAGCAAATACATGTATATGGAAATTGTATATTGTGTGATTGATTGTTGAATTGATGTGTATGGGAATGAGATGCTTGAAATGTGATTTGAACCCTGTGATGGGGAATGATGGGTGTTGATTTGAGATGCATAGAATGAAATGTGAAATGATGAGATGCATAGAATGAAATGTGAAATGATGAGATGCATGATGGACTATTAGAATTGAATGTGAATTCTGTGAATGAATTGAATCCTATGGTAGTAGGATAGATGACATGAGATTGAGTAAGATCTGTTGTGAGATGTTCTTGTGATATAGATGTAGCCTCCCAAATGGAGATGTTCCTATATATACAGATGTAGCCTCTACAGGTAATTGTGTTGAGATAGATTATGAGATGTTCCTATTATATAGATGTAGCCTCCTAGAGTGGAGATGTTCCTATATATACAGACGTAGCCTCATATAGATTGTTGAAATCCTGGCATGAGATGTTCCTAGTATATAGATGTAGCCTCCTAAGTGGAGATGTTCCTATATACCTAGATGTAGCCTCTGCAGGTTGGTGATTATGCTATGGACGGTTGTAGGTCGTGCTTGGGGCACCTGATTATGGACAGGTTGATGTGAATTGAGAATTCTGGCTGCTTGATGTTTGTTTGAATGATGTTCTGGTATTGAATCTGAGAATGACTATTTTAGATATACTATTTCTATGTATATGTTGGAAGTGAACCAGGGGAAGGAAATACCTTCAAGGGCCCTGAGTTTACTGGGATTTTATATCTCACCCCTTTTGTGGGACTTATATTCTTGCAGGTGATTTCTCAGGAGGAGCAGATAGATCCCAAGGCAAGAAGCCTATGCAGGGATAACTGTTATTTGTAAACCTTAGGCCTAGATGACATGAGCTTGTGGCTCTGATGTTTTGTATTCTACCTTTGGTTTTATTTTGTACCCTGAGGGGAAATGTATGTACAATTTTGTACTTAAACATAGACTTTATGTATATTCACCATATTATAGTGTAAATGGCTATGTTAGTGACATTTGATGACATCACTCTTGTGTTATGCTTCCAAACTGCTTAAACTCTGATGATTATAGTTAATGATAGTGATTAAGGCAGGTTAATGACCCTGGTGTTTTAAGGGGCGTTACAGGGGGAGTAAAAATAAATGAAAGAAAATGATTAATGTTTATGCAAGCATTATACTTGACACTTGTTCTTGGCAAAGAGCTTATTTGATTTCAGGTTAACAAGTATGAGTCTTTTATCATTCATCCCTCAAAGCATTTAAAAGCTAAACAAATGATCAATCAATATTTGGCATGCTCAAAGCCAAAAAGGGGGAGATTGTTGGATATAGGGGAAATAGCAAGAAGATGAAGCTAAAGAAGAAGCTTGTGCCTTAAAAGAATGTTTTGAGCTTTTCACATGCTAAGGAATTTTTAATTTGATCACGTGTATGAGAGGCTAATCTTATGATCCTTGCATTGCATGAACATGATCATTAACTTGCATACATGATTTCATTAAAGCATAAAAGTAATACATGTTTTCAAAGGAAATGAAATTCTCATGGTTAAGTTTATGAAAAAACAAAATTCCACTATTTTAATCGATTACACATCGAATTAATCGATTACAAGCTTTTGTTTTAATTCTAGAAAGCCATGTAGAACATTTTAATCGATTACTATGCTGCTGTAATCGATTACATAGCACAAAAAGAAATTCATGTTTTCCTGTTTTAATCGATTACCATGAATCGTAATCGATTACTGAAGTTCATTTTTATATGTGCCTGAATGGTTTAATTGATTACCATATTTTATAATCGATTACATAAGTACATTCTAGATTTGTGCCTATCTGCTTTAATCGATTACCACAATATGTAATCGATTACACAAGCCTGTTTTAAAACTAAACCTGTCCATTTTAATTCATTACGACTCGGATTAATCGATTACTTTGCTCATTGCAATTTTCCAGAATGAGCGTTGAACATTTTAATCGATTATTTGACAATTTAATCGATTACACATGATAATTTAATCGATTACTTGACGCTTTAATCGATTACATTTTGTTATAAAAGTTTGTTATAAATAGATTAAAGGCTTGTCTGAAAACACAACTTACAGACATCAATTTTTCTGAGCATACACAAGCCTTCTCAAAGTTAGAAAGGATTTTCTTAGTTAGCAAAGCTCTTGTCCCACTCTTTAATCTTCATGGTGTTTTGAAAGATTTCTTGGGCAAGATTTTCAAAGATATTTTGGAGAGAAAGTTCTAAATTTAATTTCAGCATTTCAACTCTGATTGATAAACCATATTCGTTCATATTCATTGGATCATCATGTTGTCTCTCTCCATTATCTCATGTTGTATATTCGTTTTTGTATTCTTGATAGTTTGAAATTATTGTAAAGGGTTCTTTAAGATTTTTTCTAGAGTGGGTTTCTCTAGAGGGAAGATTATAGAAGGATTCTTTATGTCTTGATCATTAGGAATCTAATAGGGTTTTAGATTCTGTTCTTTATCTAGGTTTGATAAAGAGTGATTGTTGTAAAGCTTGTAAGAACTGAAATTGATAATAGTAGAACTCTAATCTAGTTTGATTAGAAGAAACTGAATGTAGCTTCTCTTGAGAAGTGAACCAGTATAAATTCTTGTGTTGTTTTCTATTCTTTAATCTCTTCTTGTTATCTTGATCATTGATTCTTGAAGTTATCTTCATTACCCAACAAGTTCTGTTTTTAGCAATTGTTTTCTTGGGCTGAGTGGTTTGATTGAATTGAAGTATTTTTGGTTCTATTGTGATTAAGATCCTATAAACTCTGATTTTCTAAAAAGTTTTAAAAGGCCAAGTTTAAACCAATTCACCCCATTCCACCCCCCCCCCCTCTTGGTTATTGTGGATATTCCTATTGCTTTTAGGATTTGAGCAACAAATTATTTTTTAGGGTTTAGGATAAGGTTTCCAAGGAAAGGGTATTCTTTCGAGAATGAGTCATGAAGCCTACCCCTTTCAACTAACAAAGCATTCTCCCCTTGGGACTGAGAACAACTCTTAAGGGATTTTTCAACTTCCCTCATCGCTAATATTTCACCATTATTTAGGTTTTCTTACCCATCTCTTTCTTTGACCCTATTGTTCCCTTGAATAAAAGAAGCTTTTAATGCAACTTTGGGAATAATATTTTTTATGCTACCCATAGTCACATCATTGTGGACCCCCAAAATTGTATATGACCTCCATGGAGCAACTTTCATCTAAGCCCCAAACGAAAGGTTTTCCATATCTTCTCCTTCACATTCATGTGTTTTTTCGTCACACTCCTTTAAAGTGTGGTCCAATCTTCCACACAGGAAACAAAAGTTATCTAATCCTTCATAGGTTACTTTCATACTTTTTGGTTCTTTGTCACCTACCTTCAATTTGACTTCCTTTCTGAGAGGCCTTGCCACATCCAGAAATACCCTTACTCTTAGACACATTCTTAAGCACACATCCTCTTATGAGTCCCACGATATGAATTGGCCTACTATGTTTTTGAACACCTCAACAATTTGTTTATTAGGAACCCTAGTAGGATTCCCTCCACACATATCCAAAATAGGGCCCTTGTCAAGGGAACATCAGCAAAAGATTCATTTGAGCCCAAATCTCCTAGGAGAACCATGTCTCAATATAAGTTCCAAGGACTATTATGTTCCACCATTTTCTTATCACTTAGTTTGAAAAACCTGAAGGTAAACAAGTTTTTAGAGACATCTCTTATTTCTACTCCTCCTTTTACTCTCCAGGCATTAGCCATGGTAGTCTTGAAAGCTCGTATATTAAAGGAAGATTGAGAACATAGCTTTCCAACCATCCACACCTCACCAATGCCTAGTTGATCCTGATTTTGTATCACCTCAAGAAGTTCAATAACCACATCATCCTCTTCCACAAAGGTTGTAGCCTTTTTCTCGATCCATCAGAAAGGTCACAAAGACCTAGAAAACCAAAAATGACTATTCCTAGAGAAAAACCCATACGAAAACCCTAATGAACCCCAAGCCTTAACAGAGCCAAAAGGGGGCCCAACAGTGGTGTTTGTTTTCGAATCACAAATCCGATAACTTATTATGTACTCTTTTTTAAGCTTTGGTACGTCTTGTGAATAAGTTTTCATGATATAACATTTATTGTCTTTTGCTTTTTTAAAAAAAATATTTAAATTACATGAAAAAGTTTATTTTCACCATTATATTGTAGAATGAATATGTCATACAAATACAAAATTATTTTATAACTAATTTAAATAATTGACTATTAAATATAGTTGTTGTTTGTTATTAAATATATTAATAATGGATTAATGGTATGTATTGAATGTTTTAATGTTTACATATTATTGGAAAGGGAAACTCGTTTATAAGGTATGAATAATTTTACTATACCCAATTATATTATTATTATTATTATATGAAGGTCTGTCTAATTAGGATTTTTTTTATAAAAAAGTCTTATTCAATCAATATTATAAAGATTTTTTATAAACAGGGTATAAAAGAAAGAACTTTGCGGTGTTTTCGTACTCAATTTTTATAAATGCAACTTTTGTTTGTAAAAATTGTATTGTTATTATAAAAAATAAAAAAAAAATAAAAAACTTTGTTAGTGAGTTGTATCTGCAGTATCCAGTCTTTCTACCCAATTTGAACTTGCAATGGCCTGCGCTTGTTTTTTCAAATAATCAGAAGCTATATGATTTTATTGTTTTCTTGTTTATTTTATAATTACCTTTTTATTGATTTTTTATAATTTTGAATGGTTTTTAAAGATATTTAGAATCTTTTCAAATTTTATAAATCTATTAAGTATTTTTAAATCTTTTAAAATCTCGATTGATATAAATCCATTAATTAAAATTCAAACTAATCATAAACTAATAAAATCCATTTAAAAAAATATGAGAAACCATAACTTTTCTTTCTAATCTTTTAAAATTCTTATAATTTTTTATGTTAAAATAATGTTTTAAAATCTCGATTGAATAAACCTCTAAAGTCAAGTTATAATAATTATTAATAAATAGTTAAAATATATAAGTTTTAACAATTGAAAAAATATAAAATATTTTTTATTTAATTTTATAAATATTTTGAACAAAACAAATATTTGTAAGTCGTTCGTACTTTTTTTTTTTTTGACAAAATAAGTCGCTCGTACATAAGACGCGTTAAAAGTTAGCAATAAGAAGAAGAAGAAGAAGAAACTCAACTATGGAAGTGATTTAAAAAATAAAATAAAAACAAGAAAAAGGAACTAAGGAAGTGTGTACTTATGTTATGTGTTACCCCCATTAAATACAGACAAATTTACTGGTAACTTACTTTCTTGTTAATTTCTTCAATTTCATAGTTTCGTTAAATACTAATTACATGTCCGTCAAAAGTCAAAAGCCACAGATTGAGGAAATTGTGTTTTTAGAATAATTATAACTTGCAGGGCAAATCTCCTCCACAATTTTTCTTTTTTCTTTACCAAGAAACTTCCTTTCAACTTTCTCTTCACTAAAATATCAATTAATTAAAATTCAATTTTCTCTTTGATACTCTTTGTCCACAAAATTAATTTATCCCCAGCTTCTCAATTTCTTAGCTTTCTGCTTTGTGTTACATCTTTGTTTCAGGTTTCATTTGATTGATCCTTTTCTTCAATTCTGGTTTGTAGTTGTTTATATCTGACTGATGTTTCAAAATCCATGAACAGCATATGATTTTTAGTGTCTTTTCTTTTTCCGAAGGAGGAAAAAGAAGAAAAGAACAAAAAATCATGGTGTGAGACTTTGAGAGTCAATTGGTTGAGTTCTCAATTTCTTGAGGCAGTTTTGTTGAACCCATCAATCCTTTTTTCTATGTATGTACACATGACTGTACCATGATTTTAATTTGGAAAAATGAAGTAGTTCTGTTCAGTTGTGGAGGCTGAATTTTGGTGTGGATTTCTTCTTGCTCTTTACCTTCTTTACTGAGATGGAGGAACATAAATCTGTTATCTCCACCTGTGAACAAGATCAACATGTGGTTGCTGCCGCTCAGCACATTTTCAAGGCACTAGCAGCAAGTAAGACTGTATCTGATGACTTGAGAAAAACCCTTTTGGATCTTGAGACACAATTGTCTTCAATTTCCATAGTCAATGAGAGAAAAGGAAGAGGAATCAAGCAATTAGAGAGGCGGCTTAAGTGTGTTGAAGACAAGGTAATGAGGTGGGAGGCAAACCCTTCCAATGAGTCTTCAGAGTATTTGAAAGTTGTTGGTGAAATCCAAGCACTGATTCAAAGTTTGGAAAGCTTTTCTGTGAATGAAAAGTGGAAGCAGAAGGAACTTGTTCAGAGAGCAAACGAAATTCTGCAGGTTGCTATGTCAAGGCTTGAGAAAGAGTTGGTCCACATTCTTCTCCAACATAAGCAACACTTTGAGCCTGAATACCTGTCTTTCCATTTTAATAGAGTGGATATGGTGTATGATGAATCGTTTCGTTCGGTTGAGGATGAGCAAATCGATGAGGCCTCCCGGAGTAGCAGTGCCAGCCAATCCGAGGCCAGCACTGTTGATTTGGTGAATCCAGCAGTGCTTGAACATCTCAAGAGCATTGCAAGTGTCATGTTTGCTTCAAAATACAATCAGGAATTTTGTCAGGTCTTTGTTACATCGAGGAAGGATGCCTTGGCTGAGTATTTTGTCATTCTTGAGATGGAGAAGTTAAGAATTGAGGATGTGCTAAAACTGGAGTGGCATTGCTTGAACCATGAGATAAGGAAATGGATTCGAGCCATGAAGATCATTGTTCGGGTGTACCTTGTCAGCGAGAAACGATTATGTAAGCAAATTCTTGGTGACTTTGGATCCTTTTATCAATGTTGCTTTTCTGAAATTTCTCAGAGTTTTATGCTGCACCTCTTGAATTTTGGTGAGGCCGTGGCAATGGGAATGCACACACCAGAAAAAATATTTCGTTTACTTGACATGTATGAGGTTTTGGAGCAACTTGATGTGGACGTAGATGTTTTGTTCTTTGAAGAAGTTGGTTCTTTTGTAAGGGGAGAGTTTCACAAGCTCCTAAGGAGCTTTGGTGACACTATTAAGTCTACATTTCTGGCATTCAGAAATGCTATTGCATCCAATCATTCAAAGACCCCTTTTCCTCAAGGGGGTGTTCATCATGTTACCAAGTATGTCATGAATTACATCATGGCTCTAGTTGAATATGGTGACACCCTTAATCTCCTTCTTGTTGATGAAACTTCAATTGATCCTGCAGGCAACAAAGATGACACACCATGTCTCTCATTGTGTCCAGTGGCTTGCCAATTTCGGTCAATCACCGCAACTCTAGAATCCAACTTGAGCAACAAGTCCAAGTTATACAAAGACGAGGCTTTGCAACATATTTTCATGATGAACAACATTCATTACATGGTGCAAAAGGTCAAGTGCTCTGACCTAAGCCATTTCTTTGGGGACTGTTGGCTTCGCCAGCACATTGCGATGTATCAGCGCAACGCAAGGTGTTACGAGAGGATCTCTTGGGGCTCGGTGCTTTCCATGCTCAAGGAGGATGGTGTGTCAAATTGTGTCTCACAGAGAACTTTGGAGAAAAGATGCAAACAATTTAGCACTGCCTTTGGTGAAGTGTACAGGATCCAGACAGGGTGGTTCATCCTAGACCCTCGACTTCGCGAGGATCTACAAATTTCGGTGTCTCAAAAACTGGTTCTTGCATACAGAACATACATTGGTAGAAACTCATCTAACATTGCTGAGAAGTATGTCAAGTACACTGAAGATGATCTACAAAGTTACATTTTGGACCTTTTTCAAGGGTCACCAAAATCTTTGCACTATCCTCAGCACAGGAAGTGAAGGGTCTTCATTATGTAGTTTTATTTTTCACTGAGATCATTGTATATATTGCTTGTCATTTGGCAAAATGGCACCAGGGTCTTAGTTTAGCTTAGGGAGGCCGTTATGCTTGTTCTCCATTGGCATCAAATTAATAAATCAATATGATCTTACATGGTCATTTGAACGAAAATGGTAAAAAAAATTCTTTTGTTTATGTTGTGCCATTTGATTTTGCTTTAATGATCGGTGTTATCAAACACAAATCAGAGGATCGTTTTCATATTAAATTCATTTTTTTTCCATTTAATCACCAGGAATCAATTTTTTTTCCATATTTAGCGAATTATATCTAATGTGAGTCGAAAATTACCACAACTATTTATAATCTATCCATTTATAATTTATTAAAATTCAATCATAAGCCATAGCGTAACTACATTAACATTGCCGAAAAGAGTGGAGGAAGAGAAAGAGTAAAAAGATGCTTTTCTGCTCGCTTGATTTTATGAGAAAAATAATTAACAAAGTCTAACAATCACTATATTTTATTTTTGCGAAGTTGGCATTTTTTTTAATAATTTTTTACTAAGGTGTAACTTCCTATCGCTTCAGCTTACCATGTTCTGGAAAAAAAAAAAAAAAAAAGCTTATCATCCCATATTTAAAACCTTCACACCCTATCATCTATGTTAAGTGTTGTTAGTACTTTTCATGCTCTTAATTACCACAAATAAAAATTATCATAAACAAAAATTAATCGTTACATAAAAATATTGTTCGCGTCAATTACAGAAGTTCGTCATAAACGTGTTACGTGTCCCACTCTTGGCCGGTCTCTTTAAAGTCAAGGTCAAGGCTATATATGTTCAAGTCAAAGAAAATGCAACCGAGAAAGTATTACTATATTATACCAACGCGTATACATAGTATAAAGTCCGTAAATTATCTTTTTATTCCTAAATATTTTTTAAAAATATTTTTAGTTCCAAATTTTTTTAATTATGTTCTTAGTTATTAAATTTTTTTATCTTTATTTTTATTTCTTTTTTAAGGAACTAAAAATAAGAACAAAAAAAATTAAAAGACTAAAAATCAGAATGAAATAAAATTTAAAAAACTAAAAATTAATAAAAAAAAATTTCAGAAATTACAAATAATAATCCAATAAAATTTTACTTGAAAAAATTAGTTCCACTGAGTCATAAGCAGATTTTTTTTCTCATCTAATATATACTAGTATTATATTATTGTATTATATATTACATACACATGCTTAATGGATGAGGCTAAAACTATATGACAAAATTATAACTTTTTGACAAATGTCAATTATTTGTGCAAATTCCCCTTAAATCTTTTTTTTTATATTATTATTTGATAGTATGTATTGCTATTAAAGGTGTACAGTCCAAAATAGTAAAATGACACGTGGCCACCTCATAAATGTCAATATACACGTGACCACCCTCCATGTCAGCATTGACTCATTAATAGGCACTTATTCAGCCTCTAGATGCCAGCCCAGACATAATGTCTGGGTTCCTTGTCAATACCGCTACAGGAGCACGGACGTCGACCCTCTACAGGAACGCAGACATCAGCAATATTCTCTCATTATTAATTGTCTATCTATATGCCAGGATATTCAGATAGGTGTAATCACCTTATCTTATCATATAATATCTCAACAAATTATCTACTAATTGTTACTTTTCTACAAGTAACAATATATCAATAAGGTACACATTATCTCCTATTCAAATTAAGATAATTGTCTGCTATTATCTATTATTATTATCTTCTCAACAGATTATCTATAAGCAATGGCCCAAGGCCTACTCTATGCTATAAATACAACCCTCCAGGTTCTCTCTACATACATCATCCACACTTAACACACATATCTCATTCTCATCTGGTATTCACACAGAATACCTCATACACATCATCCACACTCAACACACATATCTCATTCTCATTTGGTATTCACACAGAATACCTCTCTCTCATATACACTTGAATGCATTACTCAAGTCTCTCACTCTCTATACTTTAGGCTGAGTCTTCACACTTGGTCATCCTTACAAATTTAATGTACTTACTTGAGTGTCGGAATGTTTTTCCTTTGTTTTACAGGTCCCTCCTCTAAGCAAAGCCTACCCTTACTCCGGCGCCACAGAATTTGGAGTCCACCAAGGCCACATCAAGCCGACACGTGGAATTTCAGATTTTGGTAAGAACATTTGGCGCCCACCGTGGGGCCCAGGTAAAACTTACCTTGCGGCCTCGCATCCTAGAAAATCACCAACATTCGTCCATGGTCAGTACACGCTCCAGTGTTAGACGCGACACTCCTGTCGATGCGTCTAACCCTACACAAACTACCATGACGAATGCCGACACCATACTACAACTCCAGAATCACATGGCGAAGATGGAACACAAGCACCAGGAAGAAATTCAAAGATTGAAAGCTGATCGTGATGAAGCCCAAGCGAGAAATCCTCGGGAAGACGAACGCATTCACACTACCAGAGAAGAACAGACACAAGGTGAGTCACATCCTCAACAACCCTCACAACCTTGACAAACTGTCGACCCTCCAGGTTGTAACGCCCCAATTTTCTAATTAGGGTCATTACCAAACACACATCACAATCAAACAGATAATCAGAGTTTAAGCAGTTTGGAAGCAAATACTAAAAGTGACATCATCAAATGTCATCTATATAGCACTGTACACTATAACATGGTGAATATACATCAAAGTTTCTCTGTACAATACAAAATTGTACAAATATACCATCAGGGTATATCAAAACCAACCAAACCAAAAAAAATACAAAATATCTGAGCAACATGCTCAAGTCCTCTAGCCTAGGATGTTCAGCAGCAGCTAATCCTGCATAGGCCTCTTGCCTTGGGATCTCTCTGCTACTCTGGAAGAATCACCTGCAAAACATAGTCCCACACAAGGGGTGAGATATAA
>PYAF01003343.1:54395-66054 GCA_007407185.1 Glycine tomentella | reverse complement strand
GTGGAGCCCCAGAGAAAACCATGATTTCTGGACCACTTGCCACGCGACTCGCGTGGATCTTCAAGTGACTCGCGTGACATGGCAGAGCCATCTGCCCCATATTACCCATATGGCGCGGGTCGCGCCGCACCCCAAGTGGGTCGCGCCATATGCCAGAACATTCCATAAACTTGCATTTTTAAGCATCTTTCAGAGGATTCTAAAACATGATCATATTCCTTAACTCGAAAACTTAGATTCATGCTTAAACTAAGCTTAAACATATGCTTACGAATTCAAGCTATTACATTTGGCGCCATCAACGCCAATCCTGGCGCCACCGGCGCCGCACCCTTAGCAGGATTTTCTGACCTGAATCCCCGCGCCCTTACAGAGGTACTTTGGGATTGTTTGGATGTAAGATTTTTAAAAGCATGTCTAAAAGAAGAAAGTAAGAAGAAAAAATAGAATGAGCTTCTCCATAAGGTAAAATGAGTTTTCTATTAGGGACCTGTTTGGATGTAAGTTTCTTTAGAAGTACTTTTAGAAAAAGAAAAAAATAAAATGAGTTTTTCTATAAGATAAAATGAGTTTTTTCATTAGCTCATTTGTAGATATCATCTTATCTTTTAAAGAAGTTATATTGGTGAGCTTCTAAAAATTAGCAAATGGAGAACTTATTTTTACTTATGGAAAAAAGTTCATCTCATTTTTTTCTTCTTTTAGAAGTACTTATAAATAAGCTTATCCAAATAGACCCTAACTCATTTGTAAATATCATCTCATCTTTTAGAAAAACTATATTGATAACTTCTAAAAATTAGTTATCGGAAAATTTATTTTTCTTATGAAAAAGTTTATTTAATTTTTTTCTTCTTATTTTCTTTTTTCTTCTTTTAATAATACTTCCAAAAAACCTTATCCAAACACAACTTTAATAATTTCTATGCAACTATTCGGCAGACACATTTTGTGCATAAACAAAACCAAAAACAAAACTGAATATATGAAAAGCGGATGCAACACGAGTAAATAATTATTTTGGTGAAGTGTTAGACTTAGACAATTATATTAGTCCTGAAATGGAGAATATGTTAAATAAATTTTTATAATGTCATATAAGTCTTTAATTATAATTACTTTTTATCATTTTACTACTTAAATATACGTTAATATTATTAATTTTAATCATATTGTTATTTTAAATTTTGGACTAATATAATATTTTTTTTATCATGTTATTGATACGAAGTATCTACTTATTTTATTGATTAATAATTACCATCGAGAAATTTGACTAATAGTAAAGTTCTCTTCTCTCAATTATATATTTTTTTTTTCATTCACAAAATTCAAACATAAAATATTACTTAAAAGAACCAATTCTAATATCACTCGAATTAAAAATTTGTTAATAGACTAATATATTTATTGATATAACATTCAAACTTTTAATTCAAGTACTAATATGACAAGTCTTAAAAATTTAGAGAAAAAAATCACGGTTTACTTAAAAAAAATATTAAGATAAATAATCAATTTGATGCTTCAAAGTATGAGATGTTGTCATTTTAGTTCATAAGATTAGTAAAAACAAAAAAGGTTATTGAAATTACATTTTGTCATTCTCTTTAGTACAAAATTCAAAAAATTATATACATAAATGATAAAAGTCTAAAATGTGACAAGGTTTTATATTTTTAAAGATTAAAATAATGATTTACTCTTTTTAAAAATGATAACCAAAGAGATGAATATAAAGAACACTTTTCTTATTTATTAGAGTAAATTAAATTAATCATTCTTAAAATATCATATCATAAATTTCTAATACTTTTTTTAATCATTAATGTAACATTTTTTATGAAGTTGGGTGTAATATTTTTTAAACAATTAAAAAAGTGATGTTAGTATAATACATAATGGAATACAGAAGTGATAACATTGTATGTCTCTTAACCAATTTATTTAGGCTTTAAATATGACTTTGAGTATGAAATAAATCATGTTAAAAGAGGAAACTTTATCTTATATGTCCTTATGATTTTCAACAAAAAATAATCATTAATTTTAGAGGACTATTTCGTACTAATATTATAATAAAAAAATATTTTCAAAAATTAAATGAGATTAAAGTATAAATAAATAAAAGCATTAAAAAATGTAATTCTACGAAATCTCAAAGATAATTAATGTAATCTATACTCTCTTTATTATGACTAGTTGAAAAAGGTACTTTGTACCTCTATATTTATTTTTTAAAAAAAATAGTTAAAAAGTATATTGATAACATTTTTTTATAAAAGAAAATGACATCAGTTAAGATTTATAAATGAAATAAAAATAATTATATATATTAAATGATAAATAAAAAATAAAAAACCTGTATATTAAAAGAGATAATTGTCTTTATTAATACACATTCTTAATTTTTCAAGACATGCCAATATGGATTAGACTCCACTGGTCCCTATAAAAACTGGAGAGAGACAGAAGAAAATAAAAATTAAAAAAATAAAAGCGTCAAAATTTCTCTGCAGAAAAGGAAAAACATTTATTTTCTTTTCCGTGTGATATGTTATTAGAGACCAGTGTTTTTTTTTTTTTTTTTTTTTTTTCTGTTGTGAAAAAGTTGTATGTTGTATTGTATCCTTTTTGTGGAGATAACGCCGTAGCGGGTCTCATTCCTTGTGTTTGGAGGCACCCAACTTGCGAGATTCCGCCATTTTTTCATGTCTTAGATTTCATTTCACAAGAGCGAGGAATTCCCAAAAATAAAGTTCATTTTTTTCTTTTTATTTTTCTCTTTTTTCCTCTTCTCCAATGCCAGAAAATTAAAGGGTCTTGTTCTTTTGTTGTTGTAGTAAACTGTGTGGGCGTTATCTTCGATTGTTTGTTTTCGCTCAAATGGGTAGCGTTTGTTGCTGTGATAATAACCTGTGGTTGTTGTCTCTGGCATTTGAAGCTGGGAGAAAGTTGTGAATTTCCCTTTTATTTTTATTTTCTCTTGTTGTTGTGGGTATTCTAAGGTTCTTATTTGTTTATTTAGTTATTTTTGTGTGTTTTCAAGTGCTGTTGGGGACTCTGGGGAGAGGTTTCTTGTGGTTTTGACTTTAGAGTAGTGAATGGTGGGGTTTTGGTTTGGTTTGGTTTGGGAGGAGGATTATGTGTGTGGTGTTGTTTAGCTTGAAGTGGTGTTTAGTTTGTTATTGGTAAAAAAAGTTGAAGGGTATTGCTCTAATTCATGGAAGGGTAGAATGGATTTATGGGTTGTTGCAGCTGCTGCTGGAGCTGGTTATTTGGCTAAATATTGGAACAGGATTTCAAAAAATGTCGACGGCTTGTGTCACGTTGCTTCGGAGGATTCTTGTTTTGAGAATCCTGGGGCCCCTAGCTGCTCTCCTCCGTTGGCCAAACAAGCACGAAAAGATGAATTGGGAAAAGATTTTTATTATAATGGAAGGGCTTTAGAAGGTGAGTCTTCAGATCTGAACACAATGGATGGTCTTTTGACAGGAGAAGTGGCTTCTACCAGAGGGGTTGATGGCGAAAAATGGCGACATTTTCGGAATTATACCATGCATGATGTGCTATCTATATCAAACTTGGCAATGCCATTATCAGCATATGATGATAGCTTCAAGGATGTTGATGATGGAAATGAGCAAAGCTCTGACTTTGTTGGTGACCATGGTTTCCTATTTCCGGATTCTTCTGCTGAAGTGGTTCCTATCCATAACTCTTCTGGACATAAAACCTTTCTCAAGATGAAGCATTTGTCTGGGTGTGTCAATAGACCTTTAAGTTCCTTGGAAAGTTGCTTTATGGCTCAGCTGTACAAGGAGCATGCCGAAACGGAAGAATATGTTTTTAGTTCTCTTTCATCACTGTCTACGGCCACGAGATCTTTTCTTGTAAGCAATGGAAGCCAAATAATCAACAGAGCGAAAAATAATTTGTCCAGCGTGTCGATTGAAAGCAAGGAATATAAGTTGCAAAAAGAAGCTGGTCAAGTAAAGGATGAAAATGTATTTGGGGTTCCTTCCTTGCCAAAAATCATATCAGTAAATGATACTACGGAGAAATTTAATGCAGTCATTGTGAGAAGTCGAAGATCGAGCTCTTCCGACAATGTGTCGAGTGGAAAACTCATCCATACTCAACAATTTGGTATATTCCTTCATTTAAACAATACCTCCTTAGCCTGTGATGTGTTGCAAATGTTTGATTTATGTATTTCTTGTTCATGGCTATGTTTAGAACTTTTACTTTTGTGGTAGGAATAACACACTTCTTAGTTACTCAAGGAAATGATCTGTCTTTCAATGAGGATATACATTTTTTAGATTTTTTGGTGTTATGCTTAGTTACTGTCTCCTCCTGTATTGTGAGAATAAAAATCGTAAAGGAATCTTGTTTTATTTTTCTCACGGGTGTAAGTTATAAATATAGATATTTGATATTTCTATACAATTCACTAATCTTTGAGAATGAGGCTTACAAGTTATTTTAAAATTGAATGGCTTCTGATCTGGTTTAAATTTTAGAGTCCTTTCATATTGGAGGGATACTGTAGCTTTTAGTTTTTCTATTCTCTGACAATTGATATGGAAACACACAATAGAGAATCTCATTCTTCCTTTGCAAATGGATATTTTATGGGGGGGTGAAGGTGGAATGAAATTGCTTCAGTTCCTAAAGCAGCATTCACAGCCTTAATTAGTGAAGGGTATTATTATCTGATCTTTAATGTTTTGATTAAGCCTAACTTTCTAAATTCTAACCCAAAAATGTCTTCTGCATCGGCAACTGCTAATATTGATCTTTGAAATGAATTAGGTTGCTATTTATTTCATGGGTGGGCAATATGTATTACTTTGATAACTACATTTGTTAACACATCTTTATTCATCAGATAAAACATTGCTCTTCAGTCTTGGGATTTCATTCGGGATGATAACTTCCATCATTGCAAATAAAAGAGAAATAGTCAAGTTAAGAGAGTTGTTGAAGCAGAATGAAAACTTGGTTCAAGATCTACAAGAGGAACTGGAAATGAAAGATTCAATGACTGTAAAGGAGTTACAGAATGAAAATTATGGTTCACAGGATACATGTGATCATTCCTCATATGACAAGGAGCTAAATGAATTTTCCCCTGAAAAGCATGTCGATAACTCTCCAAGAATTGACACTAAAGAATCATATCATCAAAAGGTAGAACAAAGTTCTGAGTCCCTGAGCAAAATTGAAGCTGAGCTTGAAGCTGAACTTGAGAGATTGGGGTTGGACATGAATGCATCAAGCCTAGAAGGAAAATTATCCGAGCTTGTTGAGGTAAGAATAATGTTTATCTTCACATTTCCACATTTCCTGGTAATTACATGATCCTTTAGCACAAAAAATTGTCTTGAAATATATCTGTTTTTGTCTTTTATTATTAGTTTTTACATGTATTCATCTCCGAACACTGCCTATGGTATCATAGCCAGTCAAGTCTAGGTAAAGGAAGAGAATTGTGCTAGGCCTTCAACAGCTAATGTAAAACTTGTCAAAATACCAAACATGGATCATGTATGACCGATTTTGTGTGCCATATATTCCCCTAGTTTAGTTGGTCTCATCCTTTGATGTGGGGGAAATAAAAAATTGCATGGAAATGACCCCTTCTGATTTATGTGCCTTGAAAGAGATATTATGTTACTCAATTCCTCCGTGTAACATGAAAGATGAATGCCTGAACTTGCACTTGTTCTGACTTATGCTGCAACATGAGTTTTTAATTCGTATGACTAATTTATTCTAGTAGAAACCAGAATTGCAGATATAACTGAGTTCTTAGCAATTGACTAGCACTGGTGTGTTGAGTAACAGAAACAATAAGTAATCTTTGCACTGATATAGATATTGGTTTTACTCCCTTTGCCAATTTTATATGCCTTGTTTTTCTTGGAAGTTCCAACACATCTTTGTTTTGCAAATCATGCAAAATTTATTTTTCCAGTGAAAGTTTTCACCCTATAGTTTGTTCAATTGCTTTTTGTGGTTGAAGTTAATGGTTCTTAAATGGGCTAATGGGTGTTAATGGTTCTTAAATGGGTTAATGGGTGTTGATGGTGCACAAGTTCTTGCAGCTTGACCCAGAGTTTGTAGCAGATTTTGCTCAAGGTGAGTTACGAGCCGACATGGTCAGTGGGAAAGATTGTGTCTATCCAAAATCAAATGAGGATGCCAGTGACGCAACACCTCTCCCTGCCAACTATGCAGTTTTGCCTCATGAACTGAGTTTGCGTTTGCATGAAGTTATACAATCCCAACTTGAGCAACGCGTGAAGGAACTTGAGATTGCCCTTGAAAATAGCCAGAGGAAAGTACGGCTTTTGGAATCAAAGCAAGATAGTTGTCTTCAAAAGGCATCTTCCTTTAGTAAAGAAAATGATGATTGTGACCTTATGTCTCAGCCCTTAATCCTCAATTTATCAGGTGAAGCTCTAGATGCATATAATGAAGCCTATGAAGAACTAATAAAGATAAATGACTCTGAAGAAAATTCACCATTAGGCATTCATGATAGTAGTGACCACCAGGAAGATTCATATGCAAATGATTGGCATGCATTAGGGGTTCAACATGGTGCAGTAAATGGTTCTAGTAAGGTAAAAATGTTGGAAGGGAGGATTTATGAATTAGATGGTACTGAAGATGAAACTTGTGGTTTTGATGATATTGAGGTGGAACAGCAATTGATTAGGCAAATTGTTGAAAGGACCAAGAAAGGTTCTCCCGTGTTTAGAAATGCACAAAGGATATTGTATTCTATGGATGAAGATGAACAATGATATCAAATAGTTTTTAGGCATCTAGGAATAGGAAAGAGTAACATTTATTAATACCAAAAAGCTTCCTTTATTTTCATCTTTTTATTTGCATCATATCATATCCGTTAGTTCTGTGTAGCCCCTTTTCAAGCAAAAGGCCTAAATCTTTCTTCCGAAGATTCATAACTCAAGCTTCATTGGCCTATAAAGTGCATGTTGGATACAAGCTTAGTTGATATATTGCACGTTTTAAAGATCGGTTTTGTGAGAAGCTACAAAATATTGCATACCTCAATTGTCCGTTAAGTGGAAGAATGAACACACTACTGACACTACAAGAAATTAGATTAAACCATCATTTGTTTCTTGAACAGTTTTAAAAAAATTTCTATCGGATTTTTGAGTCATAGGAAATTTTATGATTTATGACTTGGAGGATTTTTAGGGTGTTGTATATGAATTTTCTCTGGTAAATGAGCTGTTGTGTTGGCATCGCCTACAATGCACAAACCTGCGACAGTGAAATGGATGCTATAAATAAAATAATGACTTGCTTAGAGGCTTTTTTTTATCATTTGGGAGTAAAAAATATGCCAAGTCAATTGGTGTGTTCAGTTTTAGAAGACGTGACCTTGCAGCTATAAATTCTATAAAGATTTATGACTTTTGTTTATAAAGTTATAAATATTTTAAGACTTATTTCTAAATGGAAATTTATTTAAAAAGTGTTTTCATTTGGTAATTTTGAAAAAGAAAGAAAAATTACCTCCAAATGATAAAAAAAAGTCCTTGCTTAGATATTTGGTTGTCAACATAAAAATTGAACTTCAATGATAGAAATGTAACTATATGTCAGTAATTTTGGTTTTGACTCTTTGTAAAGTTGAATCTATTCACGATTATTGGTATTGTTCCTTGTGGTGGCTCTTTAAGTAACAAAGTGGTTGATGATTTTTTGTAAAAGATATTTATTTTTCTCATTGTTAAACCTGGTTATGATTTGACCCAAAGGCAAAGATTAATTTCTGAGATCCAATTCAGGGTTTGATATCTTCCAACATGTTTTTTCATGGGCATAAATAAAAATCAAATCCCTAAAAAAATACATAATTAAGAGATACGGTTATCTATAATATGTCACATCATATATCATATTGGTTGTAAAAGGTATTTTAACGTTTAAGTAAGATGATATTTCCACAAATATCTTATTGCTTGCTTCAAAACAAATATTATAATAAGTCTTGAGAGTTTCATCTCAGTTTAGCTTTAATGCTTTTTTATGAATGTAAGATATCTTTTAGTTAGGAGTTAATCTTAGAATTTGTTTGAGAAATGAAAGGAAAATCTCTCAACAAGAGATTGTCTGAAATTAAAGGAAAATATCCTTCATACTTCCTCGCTTGAAAACAAATATCTATTATTATGTGGTCATAATATAATATTTCATTCTATCAAACAAAAAATATAATATGATCTCATCATCAACATATTTCCCATAAGAAAAAAAAAGCTTTCAATAACACCGCGATGACCTTAGTTATTATCATAACAAATACTTGAAAAAAATATTTGATAAAAACAGATTAATTATATATGTGCACTATATCTCTAGAACAAATATCTATTATATGACATAACAAACCTGTCATTATCACTAAATTATCCTTTTTAATGACTTGTTCATTGTCTATTCTTTTGTACTGAACATGTAATCATCTAGAATAATAACTTATTCTATCAACAAATTTCTTTAGAAAATATTTTGTTCACTTTACTTTTTGAATATATGAAAAAATTCTTGTTCTGAATGGTTCATAAATCATGAGAAATTGTATAACTCTAAAAAGCTCAAAGTCACTATTCTCATCTCTATTATTAGGATTACATGAGGCATAGAACGGTGGCCCGAACACAATCAAGATGGACGATCGCTAGAGGCTCATTTTTAGAGGGACATCAATTTTTTTTAATTAGTCTATATAAATACTAAATAAAAATTTCATATAATTTTTAAATTATGTAAAAAAATTATTATAAAAAAAATGAAATAATTATCAGTAATTTTAGGTAAACAATTATCCATCATTAGTCAAGTAATGGATGATGTTTCTACCCATAATTTTGAAAAAATGAATAATCAATTTATGTACAATGTTTTTTTTATCCTAAGTCGTGGGAATCGAACATTGATTTCCCGTTAAATATATCACTTTCACTCATGTGAATGCAAGAGAGTCTTGCACCACTACGCCAACCCTTTGGGTTCAATTTATGTATAATGTTAAACGTAAAGAAAATAGTTGTATATTATTTCCTTCCATTTCTATCAACATTAACATAATTACATAAATAAGGTTTTTCAACTTTCTCTTCTTTCCCTCTAATGTCCCCATGTTTAATCTCTCTCTTTCTAATTAATCTCCTTGTCGTCCCACCATACCACTTGAATGCACATTTATGCAAAAAATGTAAAAGTCAATGTTACAATGTAGCAATGCCATTGCACTCTTTCTGTTTAGTTGTGTTGCAAAATGTAAAGAGGGATAAGCTAGGAATAGGGGTGAAAGTAGGTCAGGGTGCCTGTTGGAGGCCTATGGCACAACCCGTTTAAGGCTTAGTTTGACTCGACTCAGTTTAGCAAAAGGTTAGGTTCAAGCCTTTAAAGAAGTGTTTTTAATTAAATAGATAAGACGATAAGCCTTTAAAAAAGTCTATTAAGCCTAACAAACTAATCTATTTAACAACATTATTTTTTAATAAAAATATTATTATTAATATGATATATAATATCATAATTATTTTTAATGAAACTACCAAATGATTTAAGTGGTTTGATGATTTGAATCATTTTAATATTCAAAATAGGTTAATTCCTATAAGCATAAATGAGTAGCAGGAAAACAGGTCTTTTCTTTTGATGAGGCTTAAAAGGCTTTGGTAGTTGTCACATGTAACGTTTGTAGGCAAATTTTGTCTTCATCTTGTGGTTTAAAATTGCCTTATTATTTTTGATGAAATCTTTGGCTTTGTTAATTTTTATTTTTCTTACACTTCTTGATATGAACTAGGTTTTTAAATGGGTGAACAGGCTATAAGGACTATATAAAGGCCGGGTCCAAGCCTAAAATATAGGTTCATGACAAGTAATAGGCCCAAACTTGGGTCATAGAAATATAAAAATCAATCAGGCCAGACTTAGGTAGGGCCAGGCTTGGCCCGACCAATTCCACCCCAAGCTAGGAATATAGTGAGACTAAAATGGTAACCTGAAATTCTAATAATTATAAAATTATATTAAAAAATATTATAGTGAGGTCATTTTTAACACTAGGTAGGAAAGAGGAAGTGACACCCCCAAAAGGTGTTTTTGTCCGTTCCCTTTGGTAGGCTAGGATGACAATGGCCATGTGGCAGAGGTATAGGGTGTAGGGTGGTGGCAATATCGCGACGATAGGGCGAATTATTCACATATGACTTCTAGGATTAAAAATGACCATTCACTATTACAATATAATTTTCATTTAATATTACAAAAGATATCATGCTGACATAATCAAGTTATCCATTATAATCTATATTTTTTATTTTGTAAAAAAAAAATTAGACCCAATAGTTAAAATTTTATGGTTCACATGTGAACCATTTCTTCTAGACTTTTTTACCAAATTAGGTGGTTTCATAAAATTATTTATCAAATTAAATGCTTTTGAAAACTATTTACTAATGATAGAGGATTTCGACTTTCAATATTGTTTGTAATCATAACCGATATAGAAAAATTATTTTTTGCCTAGGACATGACCAAAGTGAAGGAGAAACTATTTAGAACAACACTTCTAATAATAAGAATTTTCTGAAGCATGTGTATATAAAAATATATTTAGATATTTAATGACATATCTATTAACATAATTTAAACTAATAATTAATAATATATTAAAAATTCAAAATAATATAAAATTACTCCTATAAATTATATAATGTGAATTTAATACCTAAGTAAAAATGAAACACTAAACTAGATTTAAGACTATAATAGTAATTCTAACTTTTTCACTCTTTTTAAGATAAAAGTGTAATTATAGAATTAATTTATATTATTTGATATAAAATAGTAATAATAAATTCTACTCAGATTTACTAATTGGTTGTCAAATTTTTTAATTAATTTTAAAATTATAAAATATTTATCTTAATGTCTATATTAAAATAATAGTTTATTTGATAATCTATTTTTTAACATTATATTTTTTAAAAATTCATAATGTTTAAATTTTATAATTAATATAAATTAAATATTATTCTTTAAGAACGTTAAAAAAATTAAGAGAAAAAATTATAAATATTGCGAATTGTTAGGTCTATGATCGAGGTCGTACTCAGTCAAATTAATACAATTAAATGCAGTACTAGGAAGTGACTCCTAGGTCGTCTCTCAAGGATCAATTGTCTGCGTTAGGGATTAAACGTGTAATGGAGGGATTTTTAACAGAATGCAAGAATATCTAAATTAAAACAGAAATGCTAAGTAATTGCAGTCATTAATTAAACAAGTCAGACCTTTGAACAGGTTGCGCCTCTAATATCCTCGGTTCACAAGAGATAATCTATCCTAACTTAATCCAGATTAATCTACTAAGCGAAGATTAATCTAAAATTTCCTACACGAATTAAGCAAACGTGAACCTCGTCAGGACTAATCTCTCAGGATTAAGCAACCTGAGATTACTGAATCAATCAACTCAGAATCATTAAGCATGACTCTGATTCGAAAACAATACAGAACAGAAGCCCAACAAGGAAGAACCAAGCAGAATAGAATTAGAAGAACAGAGAACCTCCATTGAAGGTCTGCAATC
>PYAF01003343.1:40105-54295 GCA_007407185.1 Glycine tomentella | reverse complement strand
ATATGATAATTTTATATAAATTACTATTTTATGAATAAAACATATTTTCTCCTACATACTTTTTCATGTTACACTATTTTATTTTAATCACTGTATTATTTATAAAATTTAATTATTATTTCAAGAAATTGACAATTAGTAAATGTTAGATTTAATTTATTTTAATTTTCTATTATTTTTTGAATAATTTTATATCATGATTTATTTTAACTATTACTCTAATTAACATAATAAAAGTATAATGTCTACATAACTGTATTTTTACTTTATTTTAAATTTGATTAAAAATATTTAAGACATAACATAATATTAATAGTATATATATAATATAAAAAATATAATAATTGAAACTAAAAATGTGATGAAAACAACTTATCTATAAATAAAAATTACAAGAGTTTAAAATTAATTAAAAATTATATAGTTGAAAATATGTTTTATTCATAAAATAGTAATTTATATAAAATTATCATATAAATATGTTTATCTTTGTCATTTTACTTTTCTAGCCACTTCAACAGATAATTTTAAAATATAATCTTAATGTTTGAACTCGAGACCACATGTTTAAGTTAGAAAAATCTCATCTCATTGATCCATGTATATAGTGATTTACAAAATAATTATACTCAACACTATTTATTAAATGCTTGTTACTTAAAGATTGTTTCATTACAATATTACTAAAAAATCATGTGAAACAAATCTATAGTAAAGAAAAATAATATATAATTGTTTTAATATTTACTATTTTATTTTATTCATCGAAAAGTATTATCTTAATATGTCATTCAATACCACATCATTAAAATCCTTTTGAGGGGAATTTTCTTGGGAAAAGCAATGGTTAAGGAAAAAGTACATAATATATAATGTATCTAAAAAAATCAACACATTTGACTAAATTATAATTTGTCCCATGTTAATTTATTATCTACAATTTTGGTAATTTTTTCTCAATTTAGACCCATTTTTTTTTCAAATCCTTAATTTCGGTATGATTCTCAATTTAACCACAGAGGCCCTTTTGGCCCCATATCACACTTGATCATAATTTTACTGTTTGGAATAGTCACCAAAACACTAACAAATCATTAGTTAACGGGTAAAGTAAACAACCAATGTATGGTAAATTGAGAATTCAATCAAAAATGTGAATTTTAAAAAGTTAGGTACTAAAATTGTGAGAAAAAAAAATAAGAAGATCAAAATTGTGGATAGTAAATTATAGGGGACAAATGCAAATTAACCAAAACTTTTTGCAAAAACTTTAACACATGAATGATAGGTTTATTGAGAGTCTGATTCTATTATGGTGAAAGTTAATGTACTATCAGTAAAAATAGGACACACTCAAATTAAGTTTTTGTAATTACAAACAAGATATTGAAGAATAATATTGTTATGCAAAAATATAAACAAATAAATTGCATTATATAAAAAAGTAGGATAGAAAAAATTGTACTTAGACTTTTCTTTGTTCAACTATTAACTATTTATGACTTACATCCAATAGCCCCAAAGCAATAACCTATGAATTTATTCCAATAATGAATTATGTTTGTTTTTTTTATTTCAACTAGATATAACCCAACTTAAAGAACTCATAGTAATAGACATACCTTATCCTATCAATGTCTAAGGAATATTCCATCCTTTTAAGAAATTCAAGCAAAGGATAATGTACATTTTTTCTGTTACAAAAAGATAATGTAAATAACACTTTAATGGTGAGAAAATACCACAAGAATAAAGCAAATTGGTTTAGAAAAATTGACAATAATTCAAAAAGATCTTTCAAAAGAATATACGTTGTTCTATGTGTTTTAGAAACCTTTAGATATTAGTAAATAGCATAAATGTATTTTAGGAAAAGATCAATTTTTTTAAGAACACAATACAAGATATATTGAAGACAAAAAACTTGGGTAAAATAATTGATTATAACATTAAATCATTTATTACAGCTATTTTAGAAATCACTTCTCATGAAAACAATATCAATAATTTCTTACTATTTTAAAATAATCAATGTTTTTCTAATTTGTGTACCCTTGCACATACACATCATGTGAGGCCTTAATAACTAGTTAATTCTGATTCTTTTAAAAAATGTTTTATCTTTCCTATTTATTTTACAGACCGACCATGATATAATCTCTCACTTCCTATCAATATTAATTGATACAAATATCTTGTTGCAACTTAAATACTCTATCTAAATCCATTTTTTGGCGCATCATTGTGCAAGTCTCTCACATGAAAATGAATGTACTCCTTCACACATCCAACAAATATATGTCATATAGTATTATCTAAAAAATATATTTCTACAAAGCTTGAAAAATATGCTAACTAAAAAAATAACATGAAAATGTTATTGCACAATATTTAGACACCTATAAAAAAAACCATGACCCCCTACATAACAAAAAAATAACTACCTTTGCAACATTGTTACTTCTGCATCAATTCGTCAACAATATTTGTGTAAAAACAATTATACTAATAATAAAAGACACCAACATCTTTTTATAATAGATGTTCATAGTTAAATAATAATTAGCAAACTCTTGGCTCTCACATTAGATGTTCACAACTTTTGTTTCATAATGATAATGCAAACTTTTGCTTCTCAAGATAATAGTTAGTATCTAATGTCGTAAAAAAAAAAAAAGAAGGAAATACATAACAATAGTAATATATAATAATACTTGAAAAAAAATCACTAGATTCCCAAAAGTTTAATATAAAACTTAAGATAAAAAAATAGGATTTAAATTTTCTTGCAATTGGACTTCTTTGTTCATTTTCTTTGATATTATTTATATGGGCAAGTTGTAATATTGTGGCCATTTCTCTTGCAAAATGTACAACTTCTAGCTTTCTTCTCTAATTCTTTTCACCTTTTGATCGTTTTGTCTTGGGATGATCTTTTGTTGTTGAACTTGGAGGAATGCTAACAAAATTAATATCTTTTTACCCGACACCATCAATAGATGAAACTTTATCAATAAATTCTCCTTCACTTGGAACCAAAAGAGATTTAATTGGTCTATCAAATTTGTTAGGTGTCAACATAACGACAAGTACCTAATTGAAACTTGAAAACAATCTTTATGGAGGAATATTGTCAATACACACCAACAAAGAATACCACAAAATTCAAAATGCTTACAACTACAACCAACCTCATCACCACCCCAGAAGACTTTATGCTTTTGTGAATGTTGCTCCTTGTAATGTTGCACAACGTATTCCAAGATTTTTTTTCACATTGTGTTGAGTTGCTCTCTCAAACTCCTCCAGAAACTTATTGAAAGCAACTGTTGTGCAAACATTATAAACATGCTCTTCTAAAAGAGATAAAGTGATAAAGTTTTGAAGTAAAAAATCCTATATGTATCCAACATAGTATGATGTAATTGTTGTTGTCCAATGTTCTCAATGGCAAGAACAATCTATAATATTAGATATGAAAACCAATTTAGAATTTAAGCTACTTCATATGGTACTACAATCCAATTACCACCAATTATTAAATACTTGTATAGTAAAAATAATCCACAAAACAAGATAGGAAAGAAACTAAAATATCATATGAATTCTTGTTTGAAAAGTTGAATTAAACACGAGCAAGATAAGTAAAGTGTTTCACAAATCCATTTATACTCTCAAATCTTTTAGTTGTTGTCATACCCCCAAAGAAATGTCCACGAAGATAAGATGATACCCAATATTGTTTGACTTCATAGAAGCCTTTTATGTGCTTATTTGCTTTTAGGTTGAACTTAGAAACAATAATAGTGGATTCTTGTTCAAAATCATTAATATTGTCGAGCATGTAAATCCTATAAAAATTAGCACACCATGATGAATAATGATTTCGAAGAATAGAAGTAATTCAACCACTAAATTTAGGAGTAATAAGCCATATACAAATACATGTTTGTGAATGACATTTCAAGAGAAATTGCTTAAGTTATCCATGGATCTTGGTCAATAATTATTGTCTTTGGAGGTTTCTTCATTATAGAAAAAAAAGTTTGTATGCAAGAAAAAGTTGTCAATAAGAATATGTATAAGATTACTATTTTAAATAAATTATAGTAAAACTTTACAAAATCTAAGAAAAAGGGGGATGTGTAATAACTAACTTTCATTAGTCATTGCAATGTAGCACCTGTTTTATTTTGAAGGAGTGCACATCCAAACAATATTGTCCTTTCATGACTGTTAACTCCAACGAAAATGCCAAAAGGCATAGAATTCACCTTTTAAGTAGTGTCAAATGCAACAATATCTCCATACTCTTGGTACAATTCAAAGCAATGAGATGGTGACAAAAAATATGTTCCAACCTCTTATGTTCATCAACAGTAAATGCAAATTCGAAGCAAGAATTTTTCTCCTTGACACACTTACAAAATTGAAAAAAATCATTAACATCATTATCTACATTTTTTGGTGAATCTTATGAAAAATTTATGAACATCCTTTTAAAGAAAAGGAAAAGGAAGATCTCCATGCTTCATATTTTTCCCAAGCTCATTATTTGCTTGTCTAGAAGATCAACTTCCTTTGATAACCAATTTTTCTTTTCATCTTCTTCAAAAATGTTCCAGAAGATTCAAAGAAGCGTACATGCTCTAGAGGTAATAATTCACGATCTTGGTCAGATATAACTTCAAAAACTTGCCATTCTTTTGGAAAAATCTCAAAGGATTTCTCCAACTTGATTGCAAAGGCAATCTTACATCCACTTCTTGAAGATTATCTATCTGTTTGCTCTTTAGATTGATTATAAAAAAAAAATTATCTAGAAATCCTCCATGGTGAAGTAATCATGGCCACTTATTATCCCATTGTTATTAAGAAAATGACTTTTCTGAATTGAGAACCCATTCCTTTTAGCATAATTCTCATAAAAACTATAAGCTTCTTCCTCACTTAAGAAACATTGTTGAGTAAAAGGTTCAATAATATTTTTAAGAGAACCTTCATGGTCATCTTTACTCATATCAACTACTCCACATGCAAAATTAGCACATGATTCATCATTTGGAAGATTGTTCAAATTAATCAAATTTGTGACTTTCAAGTCTTAACCTAAATAGATAAATTGATAATAATATTGTATTGCTAAAATTTTCACAATATAAATATATTCATACTAATTAATTTAATTACAAATTTTTTAAAACTAGAAAATTAAAAAAAGAAGAGAAAAAGACACATTCAATTTGTATTGTTTAGTTAGTAGTCACAAGTCATGGCTCTATCAAATAAAACCTATACAATTATATATAAAAATTATTATTATTTTAAAATAAAAAAATAAAGTACTTAGTGGTGTCACGACTTTCTATTAACTTGGTTCCTTGAGTCTCTTATATCTTCGACCTGTTCGGTTGAAGACTTGAACCCAACTCATCGAAAACAACTCTATAAATTCATTGTAGTAAAATGTTATTAAAATATTAAATTATTCTAACAAAAATGAAAAGAATCATAGTACTATTTTCTATTTATTGCTTACAATATGTTTTTCTATTGTTTTATAACACGGTACAACATTAATGAAAAATAAAAAAGGAAAAACAATTTTTAAAAAAAATAAGTACTTTGTCATCTTTAATCCTTTGATTGATGGAAAATACTATTTTGGTGGAGGAAGGCTTTAGACTATCCAGTTTCTGGAGGCAGGAGATTTGTGTTAATTAATTTCTATTTTATTGATAGGAAGCATGGTTATCAAAATCACAATTTAACTCGTAAACTCATACGAAAATTAATTGGAATCGAGCGAGTTAACATAGACTCACGAGTCTGCATCTAGTTTGCGGGTTTGAAAAAAATGGAAATGACGTCATTTTGTTTGTTTCATGTTTCTTTCTTCGTCCTCACTTCGCGTTGGCGTCGCAGTACTTCTGTAAATCATTTCATTTTTCTTTCTTCCTCCTCGCTTCCCGTTCGGCTGTGCCGTCACTCCACCTCATGACTGTGTGATAGTGCAATTGCAAAAGCAACGGTGAGGTGCACGTGCGTGGTGGTCGCGACAACGGTGCGAAGCGGAAGTGCAAGTGGTTGAGTGTGTCTTTCTTCTACGACCGTGCGAGTGCATGGTGGCCGTGGCGACGGTGAAGGGAGTCTCTATTGTTATTTTCTCTATTCTATTTTGATCCTCCATGACAATGAAGTGCGACGGCCCGAGACTAGGTTTTATTTGTTTCTTTTACTGTTTTGGAAATTCGTAGACTCTAAGTATTATTGTTGTAGGTCTGACTCTTGATTGCATCTTCATGCAAACATCTTTAAGGTTTTTCATGAATAGACTTTGTAATGTTATAAACGTAGACATCAGCCATCAATTGCAATATACACTCCTTAAAAAAATACGTGGAATACATATATGATAATTGAATACAATATGAAGCTTTTAATTACATATAAAATGCGAAAATGGTTCAGTAATTGTCAACAATCAGATAACTAACACATAACATTGAAGCATGTGACAAAAACCGTATGTTGTATGTATCATAATGATAAACAAATTGGATTAAAAAGGTAAATATCAATTGGCTAGGCAATATCAGACACAACTTATCCATATGTGAAGAAAAACAAATATGAAATACTTATATGACAGTTGAGTCTTTTATGTTGAAGATAGATTTCGTTCTTCTTCGTATCTTATTTGGCTTAAATGTATTTTGGGTATTTTATGTTGTCATTTCTCAAATTTGTTGAATTTGTAGTTGAGTAAAATTGATAGTTCAATTTGCAGTAAGATCATACAACAATGAAGACAGTTGAGTAAATATTATGGAATTTGTAGTTGATGTACATATTTGGCAATTGCTCCAATTTAAATTATCATTCTCTGCTCTTTGCTCTCTATTATTAGTTTGTTATAATTAGTGGCAGTGGATCCAATTCAACTGGTGGAGACTCAATTGAGGGTGGCCCTTCTTCGGTTGCTAGAAGTAAAAGCAAAAACGTCTCTGGGAATAGGACTGATATTGGGTGGAAACATGGAATTGATGTTGATGGCAATGGTAGAGAGTCAAATGCAAGTATTGTTCAAAGATTATGAGTGGAGTTTTCAGATTCAAGCATCATCTTGCTGGACTAAAGAAGATTATGAGCCTTGTACTATGGTGTCGAATGAGACTAAATTGTTGATAATGAAAATTGTTGTTGAATCTAAAGCAACAAAAGAAAAGAAAAGGAGATTAAATAGTATTGATGAAGATGAAGAAAATGTTGACGGGGTGAAGGCAACCAACTTGCAGGGACAAAGGGGTTTTGGTTCAAAAGGAAAAGAAGGTAGTGTAAGTAGAGAAAGTGTCTTTGTTCAAGTAACTTTGAATCAATTGATGAACAGAAAAGATAAACCTTTAGTTGATGCTCAAGTTGCTGAATTTGTTTACACAAGTGTCATTCCATTCAATGCTATTAAAAATCCTCATTTTTAAAGAAGTGTGAGATGATCGGAAAATATAGACTGTTTATAAACCTCAGCTTTATCATGATGTAGAGAAAAGCTCTTAAAACAAGCAATGCAAAAAATTGATGACAATCTGCAAGTATATAGGGATGAGTGGAAGAGAACTAGTTGCTCAATAATGTCTAATGGATAGACAGATAAAAAAAGACATTCAATTTGTAACTTTTTGGTGAACAGTCTAAAAGGGACAGTATTCCTGTATTCTTTAGATACTTCTGATATCTCAAAAACAATTGACAAAGTTTTTAAGATGTTAGATGACGTTGCCACATTTATTAGAGAAGAGAATGTAGTTCAAATGATTACTGATAATGCTGCGAATTTCAAAGCAACAAGAGAATTGTTGATGCATACTCGACAAAATTTGTATTGGACTCCATGTGCTGCCCATTGCATTGATATAATACTTGAGGACTTAGAGAGCATTTGAAGATTCATGAAGTTACTATAAAGAAAGGAAGAAAGATAACCACTAATATATATGGTAGAACAATGCTCATTAGCATGCTCAAGAAGTACACAAATGGGAGGAACTTGGTTAGACATGGTATGACTAGATTTGCAATTGATTACTTGACTTTAGCTTGTCTCCATGAAATGAAAGATTCTTTTATGAGAACTTCACAAGATGGGAGAAAAATAGAAAATTCAATTTTGGATGGTAAATTTTGGAATAATGTATCCATATACCTCAAAGGTGCCGCCCCTCTTATGGTAGTCCTTCAATTGGTGGATTTTGATTGACAACCCGTCATGGGTTTCATATATGTTAAGATGGATCGTGAAGTTTTTAATGTTATATCATTTAAATTTTAAAATATATTTTACTTTATTTATCGATATCTAATTTTAAATATAATTTTCCTTATTTATCTGTGTAGCTATGAGCCTGTTTGGGAAATTATTGATAAGAGGTGGGAGAACCTGTTGGATACAGGGGGAGCAACAAGAAGAAAGAAGCCTATGACTTAGAAAAATATTTTGAGTGTTAGCTATGAGGAAGATGAAGATATGGAATCAAGAAGAATGAAGAATGCAAGTTTTGATGTTTTACATGCCCACTCAATTGATGGCATTTGTAATTTCTTGCTTAAGCTTGGTTCAAGTGGTTAAAGCTTCATAATCCTCACTAATCTTGATTAATTCATGCATTCATACATACATTTTATAATGTTTAATCATATGGTAATAAGTATTTAGATGTAAAGTCATAAAGGCAATTAGATTTTTATAAAAACTGTATTTCACTGTTTTAATCGATTACATATATGATATAATCGATTAAACACATGTGAATGGATCTGCATATTGCCTTATGAACATTTTAATCGATTACTATTGATTCGTAATCGATTAAATGTGCTTAACTATGAAATAGACGTGCTCTGTGATAATCGATTACTTCACGGAATAATCGATTATCTGAGTCTCTGCATATTTTACAAAAGCATTTTTCATCTGGTTTAATCGATTACCAGATATTCATAATCGATTAAATATGCATTGATGTGTTTTTAACATTGTCTGTGATAATCGATTATTTGGGAATTTAATCGATTACACATGAGTATAAGAAAACTCAGGTCATCTGTAATAATCGATTACAAGATGACTTAATCGATTATTTTGTTCTTGACATTTTTCCAGATTCCTGATGAACACTTTAATCGATTATCTGGTTAAAATAATCGGTTACATCAGTTAAAATAATCGATTACCTTGACAAAATAATCGATTACAGTTAGTTAAGTCTGTTTTTTTTATAAATAGAACAACTTGCACTAGGTTTGCATATCAAGTATTTTTGTGAAATATTCATACAAGCCTTGAGAAAAATACTTTCTAGGGTTCTTAAATCACAAAGGAAAAAGAGAGAAGAGAAAATCAAAGATGCTAAATGGAGTTTTAGACGATTTGTTAGTCATTATTCACATGATGTGAAGAGTTGTTCAAGCTTTCTGGTTAAAGAAGTCATCAAGAAAGAGTATTTGCATACATTCTTAATTTGGTTAGATCATTCATTTCATTGAATTTACTGAGGATTATGAAGTGATATCTTTCTTGAACTATACGCTTGGTTATTTTTGTTTGATAATTGTGTTGTTTGTGTGTTGAATGTTCTTATAACAAATTGTAATCTTTAAAGTTTTTTCTAGAAGGGTTTCTAGAGGGTAGAACAGAGAGGGGATCTCTGGTTCTAGATCTCTTGGAAAGTCTATAGGTTTAGATTTTGAATTTTACCTAGGAAGGGTAAAAGAGATCATTGAAAGCTTGTAAAGAACTTATATTTGTTATAGTGGAACTCTGACCGAGGTTTGGTTAGAAGAAAACTGGATGTAGTCTCCGGGGTTAAGAGGTGAACCAGTATAAATCTTGTGTGATTTAATATTTCAATTGATATTCATAATATTCTTGAAGTATTAGTTTTGTTCATATCACAAGATTGGTTACAACACAAGAGAGATTTGATTGGTGAAGAAAAATTGTTTTCTTTGTTTTAAAAGATACGATCCTTCTTGAAAATCTTCCGCTGTAACATTTTTAAAGAAAATTTTAAAAACTCTGAGGAAAAACCAATTCACCCCCCCTCTTGGTTATTTGCATAAGTGTTCATTATATTTTCAATTGGCATCAAGAGCTGGTTCTTGTAATTTGCTCAAGATCTTTCTAAAATCATTGACAATGAATACTAATCGAATAACTTTCAAAGAGGGAGCCTCATTGAATAGACCACCTTTAATTGAAGGGGAACATTTTAACTTCTGGAAGAACAGAATGCAAATCTTTATCCAATCAAATGACCCGGGTGCTTGGAATTGTATTAAGAAAGGTCATTTCATTCCTACCAAGATTGTTGATGGCAAAACAATACCAAAAGAATGGGATGAAATGTCAGAAATAGAAAAGAAAATGGTTCAATATGATTTCAAAGAAAAAAATATTATAACTTCTGCTTTATCTTTTGATGAATTTTTTAGTACTGCTAGGTGCAAAAGTGCCAAAGAAATGTGGGAATTACTTGAAGTTACACATGAAGGAACTGATAATGTGAGAAGATCAAGGAAACACACTCTCATTCATGAATATGAAATGTTCAAGATGAGAGATGATGAGAATATTTCACAGCTTCAAACTAGATTCACCCACATTGTGAATCACTTGCTTGGACTAGGAAAAACTTTTGATGTAGAAGAGCTGAACATCAAAATCCTCAAATGTCTAACAAGGGATTGGCAACCTAAAGTCACAGCCATTAAAGAATCAAAGGATTTACAAAGATGTCTATGGCAGCTATGTTTGGTAAGCTTTTAGAATATGAGATTGAATTATCTCAACTAACTCATGGTGAAGATGCAGATAAGAAGCATAAGAGCATTGCATTAAAAATTGCACCTTCAAAGATAGAAAAAGATGATAGTTCAAGTGAAGATGATGATGATGAGAATATGAATCTAATTGTAAGGAAGTTTTCCAAATTTCTAAGGAAGAATAAGAGTAGAAAGCAACCATTTCAAAAGAAAAGAAATGACAACACCAACAAGAACAACAACTCCTCCTCAATCACTTGCTTTGAATGTGGAAAGCAAGGTCATATAAAGTCAGATTGTCCCTCATTATCAAAGAAGCCACAAGTTGAGAAGAGATCTAGAAGGGAAGGAAAGCCTAGAAAGGCCTACATTGCTTGGGAGGATAATGAATCAACAAGTTTTGAATCCTCTTCAGAAAAAGAAGTTGAAGCTCACCTATGTCTTACATCTACCATTAATGAAGAAGATGAATAATCAAGTACAAAATTAGAGGTAAAATTCTGAATTTGAAAATGTAGTTGATGCTTTTCATAAGATGCATTTAGAAGCTCAAAAACTGGCAAAAGCAAACAACAAACTTAAGAGTGATCTAAGATGGCATGTATCCAAGCTTGCTGAATTGCAAGAAGAGCTTTGTAAATTGAAAGAAGATCATGACAAGCTTCTCTCAAGTTATAAAGAGAAAGGATGTACATGTTCCATAGAAAACTCTAAGGTTGATGAACACAAGGAATTGCAAAAAGAATTTGATGATTATGAGTTGAGTAAAGGAAAAGAAAACATGTGCTTACAAATTGAAAATGACAATTTGGTTGATTTGCTAAGAAAATATTACAAAGGCAAATGCAACTTAGATGAATTACTAAGTGTGCAAAAATTTGCCGGTGATACTTATGGATTGGGATATAAACATGGAGCTAGAACCAAAATAAGCTTGTGTTTGTACCACCAAAACATAAATATCATATACAACATAATCAATCAAATACCTACAATAGATTTACTAAAGCTAGAACATCAAAATCTCTTACTTGCAATTATTGTATGCTTAAAGGTCACACATCATACAAGTGCTTTGCTAGAAGATTTTATGTTCCTAATGGTGAATGTATATGGGTTGAGAAAAGAAAGAAAGCAACTAACCCATTTGGACCCAACTTAAATTGGGGACCCTATTTCTCTCTTTAATTTGTTTTATGCAGATGTGTCTTAGAGCAAAATCTTCAATTTGGTACCTAGATAGTGGATGCTCTAGACACATGACAGGAGACATATCCATACTAACAGATGTTATACTTGAAGTAAAAGGATATGTTACATAAGGGGACAATAACAAAGGCAGAATAATTGGGCAAGGCAATATTGGAGACAATTTATCTACAAAAATCAAGGATGTGCTTTATGTTGAAGGGTTGAAACACAATTTACTTAGCATTAGTCAATTGTGTGATAAAGGTTTCAAAGTCACCTTCAACAATGAGACTTGCTTGATACATGATGGTAAAAATGGCAAAGTGGCACACATTGGTAAGAGAAAGGGTAATATCTATGTCTTGTCTATTGACCATGCATTCATACATAAAACTGATTGTTTGATGAGTAAAGTGAATGAAACATGGCTTTGACATAGAAGAACATCTCATAAATATGCATCATCTCAACAAGTTAATTAGGAAAAACTTAGTAATTGGTCTACCTAAGATCAGTTGAACAGTATGACAATGTGAAAGTGATGGTAAAGTACATTGATGAACAATTTGAGACTTCAGGGAAGGCACTAGCCAAGGCACTGGCCAATACCTTAATAATGCAATTTTCTTCCATAAAACTCAATACTTTGAGGGGTGTGCGTGAACACACCATGCAAATGAGCGATATTACAGCTCAACTTAAAACTCTAGAGGTGGACATGTCTGACTCCTTTATGGTGCATTTCATTATGAGTACTCTCCCAGCATCATATGGTCCTTTAAAATATCTGACAACACACATAAAGACAAATGGTCTATTAATGAACTCATGACCATGTGTGTTCAAGAAGAGGGGAGGTTGCAGTTAGAACAAGGAGAGAGTTCTCTAATGACAACTGAAAGGAAGGATAATAAGAAAGGCCATAAGAACAAGGGAGGTGGTAAAATGCCACATCAAGCTGGTATTAAGAAAGAATCCCAGGTGTTTCTTCTATGAAAGGAAGGGGCACATGAAGAAAGATTGTCCTAAGTTCAAGCTATGGTTTGGAAAAGAAAGGTATGCTTACCTCTTTAGTTTGTTATGAATCTAATATGATTAATCATAACACATGATGGATTGATTTGCAATATAGTTTTTTCTATATTAATTTGCAAAATGATACCACTTATTATGCTATGCATGTTAATGTTGGCATGAAACGATGTGTTCTGAATGAGGATTCCTCTATGTTGTGGTACCTAAGATTAGGACACATCTCTATCGAGAGAATTAAGAGATTGGTAAATGAAGGGGTACTTAGTGCTTTGAATTTTGCTGATTTTGATACTTGTATAGATTGCATTAAGGGTAAGCAAACTAATAAGTCTAAGAAGGTTGCAAAGAGGAGGTCAAATCTATTGGAAATCATACATACGAATATTTTTTGTCCAGACATGGACGCAAGTAGTCTGAAATACTTTATCACCTTCATAGACAATTATTCACGATACATGTATCTCTACTTACTTCGTTTTAAAGATGAAGCTTTAGATGCCTTTAAAGTTTTTAAGGCCGAAGTGGAGAAACAATATGGAAAGCAAATTAAGATCGTAAAATATGATAGAGGTGGTAAATACTATGGTAGATACACGGAGAATGGACAAGCACCTGGTCTATTTGCAAAGTTTCTTCAAGAACATGAGATTGTTGCCCAGTACACTATGTCTGGTTCTCCGGATCATAATGGTGGCAAAATGAAGAAACCAAACCTTAATGGACATGGTGCAAAGTATGCTTAGTAATTCCAAGCTTCCTAAGTCATTGTGGATTGAAGCACTGAAGACAGCAGTGTAGATATTGAACTGAGTTCCAATTAAGGTTGTCCCAAAGACACCATTTGACTAATTTAAGAGTTGGAAACCGAGTTTGCAACATGTACATGTTTGGGGATGCCCGTCTGAAGTGAGAATCTATAACCCACAAGAAAAGAAGCTCGGCCCTGTTGAATTAAAGGGGAGCGGAATGAAGATCAAGTGAAGATTCATGCAAGGTTCAAGACGTGAAGGTTTTGGCTTTCAACATGGATCAAGATTTGAAGAAGTGATGTTTTTGATTTAAATGTAAAAGGTTTGAAGGCATTGTGATGATCCAAGTTTTAGTTACATATCATTCATACATCATACAAGCATTGCATCATAT
>PYAF01003343.1:11258-27588 GCA_007407185.1 Glycine tomentella | reverse complement strand
AGTCATGCATCATTTAAATAAGAAATCATGCATCAGCCATTATAAACATTGATTTGTGATTATTTGACTATTATTCTGTATTTTATTATTTTGGGCTGTTATAAACCTGTTGATTTATCTAAACTGTGTTTATCATGTACTTACCCTATTTGTGTCTGTGGTTGACACCTGTGATGACCCCAATTTGCTTGGGTGAGCAAAGGAACAGTGAAAAGCTGAGATGATGTGATAAAGAAGCTTGGATGATTTGCATGCTGTACATGGCTTGGTGTATTGTAGCTTGATGTATCGTTGCCCTAGTCTGATGTTGTTGCCTCTAAAGTTATGAAATTTGTACTAGACTGTTTTGATGGTCTGTATTTTATTTTGGATGACTGTACACGGACTGTTATAATTAACTATACTTGAGTTACTTGAACTATATGTTATGTGGAATCTTTCCAACGTAGTAAATTACTTAGAATAATAATTTACGTAATCGAATTACGTAGAAAAAAAAATTTCCGTAAACTAAAAGCGTAATCGGTTAAATATGAAATAACATAATAAGTTAATATACGTCAATTAAACGAAGTCATTACAATACATTGATAATCGATTATTCCAGCACGACTTTAAAATACATATAACTATGTAATCGATTACAATGAAGTGGTAATCGATTATATTCAATCACAAGGTAGTTTATATGAAAGCAAAGGTCAAGTAATCGATTATCTCGATAGGTAATCGATTGCAATGTTCTTGAAAGCTTTTCCAAGTTAGACTAAGAACAAAATAATCGATTAAGTCTTTAAGGTAATCGATTACAACAATATAAAATGCATTTATCAAAAAAAAATTGAATCAAATTAAAAACTTAGTCAAATAACTAAAGCCTTGTTATTTTTATGAACCCAATTAATTTAATTATAGATTAATATGAATGCAATGCACTCGGATCACCAGAATTGCTTTTCTCTTACACATTTCACACTAATTAAACTTCAAGGCATCCATTGCATGTTGAAAGCTCAAAACCCATGCTTGAATCACAATTCCTTTGCATTCTTTAAGTAACTCCCCCTGAATGCAACAACAACAACATGGTATGTTTTTCTTATTTCCATTCATATAACCAATGTTTACATCTTTTAAATGACTGATTAAGGATAATATATGATTATTTCTTGTGTTCTTGCTCAAATTTGTACCTTAAGGTGTTTGATTATTGTATATATTGTGTAGCCATAGTTGTTGCATTCATGTGATTATTATGTCTTCCTAGAATTGTATGTATAGAAATGATAGACCATGTGTAAGAAGATACTTAATACACCTAAGATTAAAGGATGTCTCCTTAGAAAAGGTAGGGAGTTTCCCTGTAGTTATAAAAAACTTTTATGAAAGAAAATGTTTTTTAGAGAAATATTTTAGAGATACATGTTTTCAAAGAAAAAATGTCTCCTTAGTAATGGTAGGACTTATTCGGATCTAGACATGTTCGAATTCAATCCCTTAAACTGAAGGAAGATATAAATGAGGTCAAACAAGAAGGATGCTTTTTATGATGGAAGTTAAGTGAAAAATAATAGCAATGTTAATATGAACTAAATGAAAAAATAGAAAATGTAACCATGAAATGTATATTTTGAATGCCTATATGTGAGGCATGTATATTGCCCTATTGAGTATTAAATGTGTTGGATATAGGGGGAGCATCATAAAGAGTGAAAGACTTTGATTCAAGAAATGGTTTTGAGCTTTCAACATGCTTGAAGTGCCTTGAAGTTTTGTAATTGATTCAAGTGTAAGAGAAAGACAATATGATTGATCCTTGCATTGCATTGCATTCATTCATTATTAAGCTTAAATGGTTTTCATTAAATCATCAAAAGGTTTTATCTTTTTGGTTAAGGTTTGAATCTGATTAAAAGGTTTTTGGAAAAATGTTTTTCTTACTGTTTTAATGATTACTTAATGATATAATCGATTATTCTGTTATTCGTTCAATCTGAAAAAACCTTTATGAACAAATTAATCGATTACCTATCAGATTAATCGATTATTTGACCTTTGATTGAAAATAAACTGCTTTGTTAAAAGTTTTAATCGATTACTTACTTAGTGTAATCGATTACATAGTTAAAAGATTATTTTAAGTCTTACTGTGATAATCGACTATCATTATCAATAATCGATTACATAGTTCATTTAGAAAATGCCTACCTTAATCTTTGTGTGTAAATTTGGTTATGAATTCTTGTTGTTTTGGCTATTGTAAAGTGGGTTCTTCTTGCTTGGTTATAGAGAATGGTTCTCTAGCTCAAGAACAGAGTAGTGTTCTTTGGTTCTTGCTCCTTTGATTTCTAATAGAGTTTTAGATTTTTATTCTTTATCTAGTGTTGATAAAGGGGTGGTTTTGTAAAAGCTTGTAAGAATAAAAATTTATAATAGTGGAACTCTAATCTAGTGTTGATTAGAAGAAACTGGATGTAGCTTCAGTTGTGAAGTGAACCAGTATAAATTACTTGTGTCTTTGTTTCTCTATCTCTCTTACTCATCTTATTCATTGGTAATTGATTCTCTGTTTCATATTCATTGTTCAACAAGTTCTGTTTTGATCTATTGATTTCTTGGGCTGAGTTATTTGATTGAGTAAATAGAGTTCTTGGTTTTGAAAGTGATAAAGATCCTGAACTTTGATTTGAATTAATTTTAAAATACCAAGGTTTTAACCAATTTACCCTCCTCTTGGTTATTGTGGGTATTCCTATTATTTTCAATTGGCATCAAGAGCTGGTTTTTGAGAGTTATTCAAGATCACTATCTTTTCTTCAAAAAGAAAAATGAATA
Organism: Glycine tomentella; assembly: GCA_007407185.1. Lineage (NCBI taxonomy): Eukaryota > Viridiplantae > Streptophyta > Magnoliopsida > Fabales > Fabaceae > Glycine > Glycine tomentella. The sequence continues at coordinate 24,753 of PYAF01003343.1, read as the reverse complement.
CCTCACAAATTACCTTCAAAGAAGGAGCTTCTCTCAATCGTCCTCCTATGTTTGAAGGGGAACACATTAGTTTTTGGAAAAATAGAATGAAAATATTTATTCAATCAAATGACCCAAGTGTTTGGAATGCTATAGAAAACGGTCCTTTTATTCCTAAGAAAACTGTTGACAATGAAATGATTCCCAAAGAATGGGATGGAATGACAGATGCTGAAAAGAGAGTTGTCCAGTATGATTTTAAAGCTAAAAATATGATTACCTCTGCACTTTCTTCTGATGAATTTTTAGAACAGTGAGATGCACAAGTGCAAAAGAAATGTGGGAGATGCTGGAAATAACTCATGAAGGAATTGAAGAAGTTAGAAGATCAAGAAAGCATGCCTTGATCCATGAGTATGAGATGTTCAAGATGAACACCACAGAAAACATTTCTCAGCTACAAACAAGATTCACTCATATAGTCAATCATCTTTTGGGTCTTGGGAAGATCTTTGATACTGAAGAACTAAACATCAAGATCTTGAAGTGTCTCACAAGACCTTGGAAACCAAATGTGACAACAATCAAGGAATCAAAAGATCTATCAAAGATGTCCATGGTTGCACTATTTGGTAAGTTACTTGAATATGAGCTTGAAATGTCTCAACTAACTTGTGCTGAAGATGCAGAAAAGAAAAATAAAAGTATTGCATTAAAAGATGTATCATCAAAGTCAGAAAAGGTGGAAGATTCAAGTGAAGAGGATGAAGAGGACATCATGAACTTGGTTGTCAAGAAGTTCAGTAAGTTCTTGAGGAAAAACAAGAACAAAAAATTTACAAAGAACAACGAGATCAACAACAACAACAACAATAACAACAACAAAAGGATTGACAACAATTTTACTTGCTTTGAATGTGGAAAACCTGGCCACATCAAATCAGAATGCTCAATCTTTTTGAAAAAGCAACAAGGTAACAACAAGATGAGGAAGGAAGGAAAATCCAAAAGAGCCTACATAGCTTGGGAAGATAATGAGTCAACAACATCAGAATCTTCAACTGAAAATGAAGAAGCAAACATGTGTCTCACCTCCACAATCAATGAAGAAGATGATGATCTATCAATTGATGAAGATGAGGTAAATTCTGAACTTGAACAAGCTACTAATGCTTTCCAAGAAATGCATGAAGAAGCCCAAAAGCTTGCAAAATCCAATAACAAGCTCAAAGGAAATCTTAGATGGCATGTTGCAAAAATTACTGAATTGCAAACTGAAATTTGCAACTTGAAAGAAGAAAATGAAAAACTTGTTTCAAGCTACAAAATGAATGGATATGTATGTGCTTCTTCTTCTACTAATGTTGACAAATATTACTTGCTGCAAAACGATTTTGATAATTACAAAAGAAGTCAAGGAGAAAAATACATGTTACTCTTATCCAAGAATAGTGATTTAATTGATCTTTTGAGAAATCATTACAGAGGAAAATGCAACTTGACTGAAATGTTAAGTGTGCAAAAGTGTGCTGGAGATACTTCTGGTTTGGGGTACAAACAAGACTTAAAATCCTTTGGAAAAACTGTATTTGTGCCTCCAAAACAGAAGAATCAAAAGAAGTTCAAAAACTCAAAGATCAATCAAAATGCTTTCTTCAGAAAATCATCAAAATCTGTAACATGCAACTATTGTATGGAAAAAGGACATACATCTTACAAATGCTACAGGAGATTCTATGTTCTTAATGGAGATTGCATTTGGGTTCAAAAGAAAAAGAAAGCTACTAACCCCTATGGACCCAATCTCAATTGGGTACCTTCCTTTATAAATTGATTTGATTTTTGTAGGTATGTCTAAGAGCTAGATCCTTATTATGGTACCTTGATAGTGGATGCTCTAGATATACGACAGGTGACATGTCTATGCTTACAAATCTAACTCTTAAAGATGGAGGATATGTCACTTATGGGGATAATAACAAAGGAAAGATCATTGGAGAAGGCAACATAGGAGATAGTTTCAAAACCAAAATTAAAAATGTTCTTTATGTAGAAGGGTTGAAGCATAATCTCTTAAGCATAAGCCAACTCTGTGATAAAGGATTCAAAGTCTCATTCAATGAGAATTGTTGCATGATTTGTGATGGGCAAAGTGGTGAAGTGATTCACATAGGTAAAAGGAAAGGTAACATTTATTTACTTTCAATTGATCATGCATTCTTTCACAACACTTCATGTCTATTAAGCAAGGTTGATGAATCTTGGCTGTGGCATAGAAGGGCAAGTCAAATTAACATGCATCATATGAACAAGCTAATTAAAAAGGATTTAGTAATTGGTTTGCCCAAACTCAAGTTTGAAAAGGACAAACTTTGTGATGCTTGTCAAAAGGGGAAACAAACCAAAAATTCTTTTCAAAGTAAAAACATTGTTTTCACCTCTAGACCCCTTGAATTACTTCACATTGACTTGTTTGGTCCTTCTAGAACTATGAGTTTAGGAGACAATTATTATGGGCTTGTCATTGTAGATGATTATTCTAGATTTACTCGGACTCTATTTTTGAAATCCAAAAGTGATGCTTTCCATGCTTTTAGAAAAATGGCCAAGCTTGCAAAAAATGAAAAGGTAGAAAAATTATCTCAATAAGAAGTGATCATGGTGGAGAATTCCAAAATGAACATTTTGAAAAATTCTGTGAAGAAAATGGAATTAACCACAATTTTTCAGCTCCAAGAACACTTCAACAAAATGGTGTTGTGGAGAGGAAAAACAGATCTCTTGAAGAAGGAGCTAAAACTCTTCTTAATGAGACAAATTTGCCAAAATATTTTTGGGCTGATGCTGTAAGTATAGTTTGTACACTTTGAATAGATTACTTATAAGGCCTATTTTAAAGAAAACTCCTTATGAGCTATACAAAGGTAGAAAACCTAACATTTTATCATTTGAGAGCTTTTGGCTACAAGTGTTTTGTATTAAACAATGAGAAAGAATCACTTGGAAAATTTGATGCTAAAGCTGATGAAGCAATTTTCCTTGGATATTCATTACATAGTAAAGCATATAGAGTTTTCAACAAAAGAACAATGTGCATGGAAGAATCTGTACATGTGATTTTTGATGAGTCTAATCCCTCTAAAGAGGAAAAGAAGTGTGATGTAGATGCAAGTCCTATGGAAAAATTTATTCAGCTTAATGATTCCATAAATAAAGAGAAAGAAGAACCAAGTGTTGAAATAAAACCATCAACACTTGTTGAAGAGGCTAAAAATTGGAGAACAACAAGAGATCTCTCACTTGACAACATCATATGTGAAGTTTCAAAGGGAGTATCTACTAGATCTTCATTAAGAAATCTATGTTGTAATATGGCTTTTGTTTCTCAAATTGAACCTAAGAATATTGATTAAGCCTTAGTTGATGAACATTGGATGCATACCATGCATGATGAGTTAAATCAGTTCAAGAAAAATGAAGTTTGGGAACTTGTTCCTAGATCATCCTCTCTCAAACCTATTGGCACATAATGGATTTTTAGAAATAAACTTGATGAAAGTGGAATCATAGTCATAAATAAAGCTAGATTGGTTGCAAAAGGTTACCACCAAGAAGAAGACATTGACTATGAGGAAACCTATGTTTTTAAACTTAAAAATGCCTTTTATGGTTTAAAGCAAGCTCCCAGATCTTGGTATGAAAGACTAAGCAAGTTTCTGCTTGAACAATCTTTCACAAGAAGTCATGTTGACAGAACCTTGTTCATCAAAAGACATAAAAGTGATATCTTATTGGTTCAAGTATATGTTGATATAATTTTTGGTTCAACTAACCATTTGTTGTGCAAGGAATTTTCTAAAGCTGTGTAGAAAGAATTTGAAATGTCAATGATGGGAGAATTAACATTCTTTCTTGGACTTCAAGTGAAGCAAATGAAGAATGGAACTTTTCTCAACCAATCCAAGTATTGCCTTGAAGTGATCAAAAAGTTTGAAATGGAGAAAAGTAAAGATGTTGCAACCCCAATGGCAACATCAACCTATCTTGATTCAGATGAAAATGGAAAGAGGGTTGATGAGTCAAAATTCAGAGAAATGATTGGATCATTATTATATTTGACAGCTAGTAGACCAAACATAATGCTAAGTGTGTGCTTGTGTGCAAGATATCAAGCAAATCCCAAAGAGTCTCACCTAACAGTAGTCAAAGGGATCCTCAAATATCTCAAGGCTACACCAAAAGTTGGTTTTTGGTATCCCAAAGGTGCTTCAATTAATATTATTGGTTATTCTGATTCTGACTTTGTAGGATGTAAGTTAGATAGAAAAAGCACTAGTTGAACTTGTCATCTACTTGAAAGTTCATTAATCTCATGGCATTGCAAGAAACAATCTTGTGTTGCTTTGTCAATTGCTGAAGCTGAATATATCTCAGCTGGAAGTTGTTGTGCACAAAGTCTATGGTTGAAGCAACAATTACAAGGTTTTGGAGTTGAATTGAAAGAAATACCTTTGCTATGTGACAACACAAGTGCTATCAACATTTCAAAGAACCCAATAATGCACTCAAGGACCAAACATATTGAGATAAGACATCATTTTCTCAGAGATCATGTTCAAAGAGGTAATATCAAAATTGATTTCATTGACACTCATAATCAATTGTACCCTAACTATAGGAATGGTCTTGCTCCGGATCTTCTTCTCCATTCGATCCAAGATCCTCATCTGTCTTGTAGGACTCGTCAGATTCTCTCTAATCTGAACAGTGTCAGGTTCCACCACGTGTGAGGGATCCGACACATACTTCCTCAGCTGTGACACATGGAAAACGTCATGCAGCCCTGACAACTGGGGAGGTAAAGCTAGCCTATAAGCCACTGGTCCTACTCTCTGAAGGATCTGATAGGGACCAATGAACCTAGGACTTAGCTTCCTTACACCTAGAGTTCGTCCTATACCTGTGATAGGAGACAGCCTCAAAAACACATGGTCGCCCTCCTCAAACTGCAACGGCCTGTGTTTATGATCATAATAGCTCTTCTGTCGACTCTGAGCCTTCAACAGCTTGTCTCTGATCATTCTGAACTGCTCAAAAGTCTCCTGAACCATCTCAGGTCCAAGAAGCTGTCTCTCACCCACCTCAGTCCAGCATACAGGAGTTCTGCACCTCCGGCCATACAATGCCTCATAAGGTGCCATGCCCAGACTGGCATGAAAACTGTTATTATATGAGAATTCTACCAGAGGTAGGTATCTGTCCCAGCTGGTACCTTGCTCTAATGCACAAGACCTCAGCATATCCTCCAAGGTCTGGATGGTCCTCTCTGTCTAACCATCTGTCTGAGGATGGTAGGCTGTGCTGAGCCTCAGCTGAGTACCAAAAGCTTCTTGAAGCGCACTCCAGAATCTTGAAGTGAATTTCGGGTCTCTGTCACTGATAATACTCTCTGGAACACCATGCAGTCTGACGATCTCTCGGAAATATAGCTGAGCCAATTTCTCTGCAGTATAGTCAGTCCGCATGGGCAAGAAGTGAGCAGACTTAGTCAGCCTATCCACAATGACCCAGATGGAATCACATCCGGTCTGAGTCCTTGGTAATCCCACCACAAAGTCCATAGAAATGCTATCCCATTTCCACTCTGGGATCTGCAACGGCTGTAATAGGCCTGACGGTCTCTGATGCTCAATCTTCACTTTCTGACATACCAGACATCTAGTTACATACTCAGCTATATCTTTCTTCATCCCTGGCCACCAGAACTTCTTCTTGAGGTCCTGATACATCTTGGTAGCACCTGGATGGATACTGAATTGGCGCTTATGAGCTTCTACTAGAACTGCATCAACTAGCTCGCCTTTAGGCACTACGATCCGACCTTGGTATAATACCAAACCATGATCATCCTCGGAAACATCCTGCCGACCAATCATGGTCCTCACATCACCATTATGTCTCTGGGCCTCCCGAATCCTCTGAATTAACTCATTCTCGATCTGGGTCTTTCTTAGCTCCAAACCCTCAGCACCCTCTATCACGGACAGGTGCATATCTCTGAATTGCTCGATCAGTCTACAATCAAAGATCATCAGACATACAACACTGACATGTTTCCTGCTCAAAGCATCAGCTACCACATTAGCTTTCCCTGGATGGTATTTCAACTCAAAGTCATAATCCTTGAGGAACTCCATCCATCGTCTCTGCCTCATGTTCAACTCTTTCTGATCAAATAGATACTTGAGGCTCTTGTGGTCACTGAACACCACTAACTTAGCGCCATACAAGTAATGCCTCCACACTTTTAGAGCAAACACAATAGCTGCAAGCTCTAAATCATGTGTAGGATAATTCTCCTCATATGGGTTCAGCTGCCTGGAGGCATAAGCAACTACTCTCTTCTCCTGCATCAATACACATCCAAGTCCCTGCTTAGATGCATCACAATAGACCTCAAAGCAACCCTCAGGATCAGGAAGAGTCAGTACTGGGGCTGTGGTCAACTTTTCCTTCAATCTCAGGAAACACTCCTCACATTCATGAGTCCAAACAAATGGGCTACCTTTCCTAGTAAGGCGGGTCAAAGGTAACACCATCTGTGAGAACCCCTGAATGAACCTCCGGTAGTAACCTGCTAGACCAAGGAAACTACGGACCTCTGAAACATTCTTGGGCCTCTCCCAAGACATCACAACCTCAATCTTACCGGGATCAACAGCTACCCCGCCTGCAAAAATCACATGGCCCAGGAATTTCACCTCTGAAAGCCAAAACTCACACTTAGATAACTTAGCATACAACTGATTATCTCTTAAAATTTGCAGAACGATCCTGAGGTGCTCAGCATGCTCCGCCTCTGTCTTGGAATAGATCAGAGTGTCATCAATAAACACTACTACTAACTGATCTAGGAATGGTCTGAATACCCTGTTCATATAGTCCATGAACACTGCAGGGGCATTTTTCAAACCAAAAGGAATGACCTGATACTCATAATGGCCATACCTTGACCTGAATGTAGTCTTCGGTATGTCCTCTGGCTTAATCCGGATCTGATGATACCCGGATCTTAGGTCGATCTTGGAGAACACACAGGTTCCCCTCAACTGATCCAGCAGATCATCAATGCGAGGCAGAAGGTACTTATTCTTTATAGTAATCTTATTCAACTGCCTGTAATCTACACATAACCGCATACTCCCATCTTTCTTCTTCACAAATAGAATCGGTGCTCCCCATGGTGATACACTTGGTCTAATAAAACCCTTGGACAACAAGTCCTCAAGCTGTACCTTCAGCTCCTTTAACTCTAAATGAGACATGCGGTAAGGGGCTATGGATATAGGTCCCACACCTGGAACCAAGTCAATGGAGAATTCAATTCCCCTGTCCGGCGGAAGCCATGTAATCTCCTCAGGGAAAACATCAACAAACTAGCTCACCACCGGAATCTTTGACATATCCACCCCTGGTTTCTCAACTGCTGTACTCAACAAGAAATATCCCTGAGCCCCTCTCTGTATTTCCTTGCAAACTTGCAAGACTGAGAGGAATGAAACAGAACTCGAACCGACTCCATCTGAGGGCACTACAACTTTCTTGTGACAGCAGTCTAACATGATGCCATACTTGGCCAACCAGTCCAAACCCAAAATAACCTCCAGGGTAGGCATCGCCAAATAGTACAGATCCACAACATATTCTCTGCCCTCAAACTGAAAATGCACATCCTTACAGCACAAATCCACTCTGCACTGCTCCTTAGAGGTGGTAATGACCTCCATAGGAATAGGAAGTCTGAACATAGGCAAGTTCAGTCCTTGTACAGTGCGATGATTACTAATAAAAGAATGAGTGGCTCCAGAGTCAAACAAGACTCTCACATCATACAAGTCAATCAAAATAATACCTCTGATCAGATCAGGAGCTCTGGCGGCCTCTCCAGCATCTACTGTATACACCCGGCCTGTGGTAGGTGCTGCTGATATCACTGGAGTTGCTGTAGCCCGACTACCTACCTGCGGGCACTCTCTAGCATAGTGGCCTGGTTTGCCACATCTGTAACAAACCAACTGGCCGGTGGGGCACACTCCCCAGTGGTTCCTCCCACAAGTATTGCACTTGGGAGGTAAACCAGTCCTCTGGGGCGCTCCTCTCTGTCTGGAGCCCTTCTTGAATCTACCCGTCAGAGAAGAAACTCCCAAATCTCTGCCTTTGCCCTTACCAGTAGGGCCTGATCCACCGGGTCTTCTGGCCTCCTGCCTCTCAGCCTGGGTAGGATGGCCTCCACTGCACCTCCTGATCATATCCTCTACCTGGTGGCACTGCCTCACAGGCTATCCAGATCTCTGGACCCACTGCCTGCAATCTTCTCTTCAATGTTTTCTCTGAGTCCCCTCTGGAACTTAACAGCCAAAACCTCTGCTTCAGGTAGAACCCTCCTGAAATGTGAATACTTAGCCAACTCATTGAATTTGGCCAAGTACTCATCAACAGACATCTTCCCCTGTACCAGGCTCTCAAACTCAGCCTGATTCTGCTCCCTGGTGTCTCTGGGGAAGTATCGGTCCAGGAGCTGTGCCTCGAACACCTGCCAGGTAATGACCTCACTCTGGCCCCTCAGTAGCTCTGAAGTGGTGACCCACCACTCATGTGCGTCTCCCTGAAGCAGATATGTGGCATAGAGAAGCTTCTGATGGTCTGAGCACTCCATCACAGTAAAAATCTTCTCTAATGCCTGTAACCATTTGGCAGCGGCTATGGGATCATGCTTCCTGAAGGCGATCAAAATCCTTCCTCTGGCCGCTGTGTCCTCCTCTGTATCCGCCTGGGACGACCTGTCCCCTCTCTGGTGATGAGGCTCACCAGAGTGATGGCCACCTCTACCCTGGTGGTGGCTACCCTCGCCTTCATGAGTAGACTGTCTAGGGGATACTCTGTCTCCCCTCCGTTGAGCTCTCAACTCAGCCATGAGCTTTTCATTCGTCTTAAGCAAGGCTTCATTAGCCTTCCTACTTGCAGCGAGCTCCTGCTGCACGGCTGCCAACACAGCTACAACCGGGTCGAGTTGTTCCTCTGCACCCGCCCTCTCATTGGTATTCCGGGTTCTCACCATGATACTGCACATATAATATAACATGATGAGTTGATCAGGCTCACACTTAACATCACACATGCAATAATCATGGTTTACACCCAACACACATGGAAAAACATGTAATTCACCATATATTGCTTCCTTAAACACTGCTCTGATACCATAAAATGTAACACCCCGTGTGCACCCAGCGTATTAACATTATACAATATCAAAGTAACGCAACAAGCATAAATATAAACAGTAAAGGAAGCCTGAATCCAGTATAGAATACATATTTACACATGTATGGTGAATTATCTGTTCTGTACAAGGTCCATCTTTCTCAAAACTATACAAATAACCCCTAAGGGTATCAAAATACAAACAAAATAAACAAAAGTGAGCTATCAAGCTCAGTCTTCTAAGCCTAGAGTTCTGCACCACACTATCCCAGCTCAGGCCTTTTGCCTTGGGATCTCTCAAGGACTTCTGTCTCAGTTCAGAGTCAACTCCCCTAGTCTCGTGATGATTTCTACCAGTGATATGCGTCTCACGCCCTACAATAGGCATGAATTAAAGCACCAGTAATGGGTTTCAACCGTTTATACGAAAGGGAACACTCTTTCTTTCTTTATCAGTTTATGTCTTCTATCTTAAGGTTCATATTAGCCCAATACACACCAGGCTTCTCATAGACCCTCAGAAGTCTATCACAACTCAACATGGCATTAGAGTCACTACAGACTCAATACAAGCCTCCCACAATGGGCTCAAAGCCCTTTCCAGACCAATAACTCAAGGATTCAACTGTAGCTTGAACGGTCCAGACCACACTTAAGGCACCGTTCATCTGGCCTTTCAGACATAACAAACCATCAACTAAGGCTCTTGCATGTCTCAAAATCATCCAGTGACTTAACACAAGTCACATATGCATAATCCTAGAACCAGAATTTAAAGTTCACCAAACTACAATCTGAGAGCTAATCCTTCATCCCCAAAGTGTTCTAAACACATATTTCTAAAGGACCCAGAGCTAATTCTAGCTCTATCAACAGTGGGTCACTATTCACCCAAATCCCAAATCACAATTTAATCGGGAAAACTCGAGTTTCTTACCTCAGAAATGGTGAGGAAGGCCTTTGGACCTCTTCTCTTAGCTCGGGTGTCCGTGAAAAGTCCTTATTCCTCGCCAAGCTCGAGTTCTCCAACCTTCCCTTGAGAAAAGGGACTCTAAGATTAAGGGGTTTTCAAAGGTAATTGATGAAGGATTATGGCTCACTAAAGGTCTCTCACAAGTTTGGTGATTAAAGGGAAGTGTTTAGGCCAAGAAATGAGCATCTAGGAAGCTTGGAAGCTCTCCCATGGAGTTTGGACGCTCAGAGGAAGAAGAAGAATGAGTTTGTGCCTAAAATTTTGTAATTTGGCCCTTAAATACTGGTCCTGCTGATGTTCCCGCGCTAATCGCGCCATATATGGCGCTATTTGCACCAAATACACGCAACAAAAGGCTTCTTGGGCACTTATGGCGTTAATCGCGCCACTACGGTGCTAACCGCGCCAACTGGGCGCGTTTGTGGCGCTAATCGCGCCAAACTGACGCTATTCGCGCCATAAGGCCGCATGAAATGGCCTTCTGATGCAATCTCACGCTATTGGCGCCATATCCCACGCTATTGGCGTCTCATCCCATGCTAACCGCGTCGTTCCCACGCTGTTAGCATGGGATTTTTTTTTTTTTTTTGAAATCTAGGTTATTATACTTTTCATGTGAAATTATTTGTCAATTGAATCCTTCATCACAAAAACTTAAAATTTCCAAGTTATGTTGTATAAATCCTGTTATATCTGATACTTGCTTTGTAATAATCGATTAAGTGTCGTATTAATCGATTAAAATCACTTAAATAATGATTCAGACTGAAATCTTAGCTTATGTAATCGATTACATAAACAAAATAATCGATTATTCTTCATAAAAACTCATTTTCAGAAATCTAAATGTTTCTGTAATAATCGATTAAGAGTCGAATTAATCGATTACACTGATCATAAACTCTTTTACAAAGTGAAAGTTCACTGGAATAATCTATTACAGTGAATGGTAAACGATTAAAATACTAAGAATCAATTTTTTCAAAATTCACAACCTTCTAGAATAATCGATTACATGATGGATTAATTGATTACACAAGCTTCTATATGTTTCTGAAATTCAAACCTCTCTGTGATAATCAATTAAATCATAAAATAATCGATTACACTTTGTCTTCTACTTGTGAATCTTACATAAATAATCGATTATGTTACGAATTAATTGATTATTGTATCTGCAGAATGTGATTTTGCTTACGAATTAATCGATTACACAAGGAAAATAATCGATTATTCATGGAGTTACTGCAAAATCTGACAGATTTTCTTGGAAGTTGTAACTGCCCAACTCCCAACTAATTCAAATTTAAATCCTCTGCAATGAGTTAATTTGTTCTAACAACTACTTAATTCAAAATTCAAATACTTGGAGCCTAAAAATATCTATAAATACAACCTATTGTGAAGGAAGAAATCACACTTACCTTCATGCTTATCTTTCAATCTTCTCTGTGTCTGTCTTCTGTTTAAGTCTAGTTAACCCTGCCCTAAGAATGTTTACCTCTAAGAGAACCAAAACCTCTAAGAGAAAAGCTAGTGAAACTTCTAACCATCCTCCTACTAATAGGTTAGATCTTTAGTTCACCACAGAAAAAGACCGTATGACCTATCTCCAGTTTAATGCCACAAAACTAGTATGTTCCCCTAAGTATTTAGAGCTTGACTGGTTTATTAAGGAAGACTTTCAATTTCCTGTCTTCATAGAAACCCAGGGCTTAAGAAAGTTTGTGGAGTTAAAGGGTACCTTTTACCCTGAATTGGTCAAGGTGTTTTACACCTGTGCCAAGGGATCCTTGGATGGGATACTGAGGTCCCAAGTAAATGGAGTTGTCATGGAAATAACTCCTGAAGTATGGGAGGCAGTGGCTGGTATTTCATTTAAGGGTGAGAGAAAGTTTGAGAGGAGGCTGAGGGGTACAATAGAGTAAAGACCTATAGGGGAATGTTGATTGATCCCCAAATGAGGCTTAACCTTAGACTTAGCACTGGCCCCGTGACCCATGAAGATAGACTCCTTCACTATATTATCACATATATTCTCACTCTTATAGCAACAAACCATGCCCAAGTCACTAATGATGACCTACAACTAGTGTATGGTCTCAAGAATTTAATTCAGATGAATTGGATTCTCATTCTTGAGGAAATTATGTTGAAGTCCAAGAGGCTTATGAACTATCCCTTTCCCTATGTTGTCCTCATCTCTAGATTTATAGATTACTTCAACATAGATGTTTCTAATGAAGTGGTGGACAACACCAATTCAAGCAACAGTCTTATCAAGGAGAAGCATCTGACTAAACTAAGGATGGTGAAGACTCCTCAAGGTTGAAAAATGGCTAGCCAACAAGTTGCTTCTGCTGCTGCTGAAGAGGATGATGAAGAAGATGTTGAAGAAAGAGGCCCTACTCAACCTTCCTATAATCAATTTGAATCCTTAATGATTCAAAAGATGGATGGCCTGTTGTCTCTTCATCATGTACATAGGGTTGAGACCAATGCAGCCTTAGAGGAAATTAAAGCTAGGCTAGAAAGTATAGAAGCAACTGTAATGTTTGATAATTCTGAAACTTTCTAGGATATAAGCCTTGTATTTCCTCTTTTATCTTTGTTTTATGTTTTCTTAAGCATTGTACTAGTTCCCTCTTGATTAATGAAGTTATTTCTGTTTCTCCTACTTATTATCCGTTGTGCTGTTTAATTTTTGACTTTGATAAGTCAAATAGGGGGAGAAATGGTCGATTAATTGTGTGATTGAGTGTGCTCTACATTGTACTCTGTTCTACCCTATTTTTCTGCACATTTTTTGCACAAATGAAAAACTGAATGGATTGTTAAATTTAGGGGGAGCTAAGTTATCAAATGATCAAATTAAGTTACATAAACAAGTTAATGAATGATGAATAAAGCAAGCAAATATCTTAACACTTGTTCTTAACAAAAAGTCTGTGATTATTTTCAGGTTTGAAAAAGCTTAGGTCTTCTATTTGATTCCCTCAAAGAACTTCAAGTCCAATAAATGATCAATCAAGAATTTGGCATGTTCAAAGCCAAAAAAAGGGAGATTGTTGGATATAGGGTGATAGACTCCAGATCAGATCCTAGTCTTGTTTGTCCCGATCTACCTTGAATGGAATCAATTCTTCAATGGAAATCAAAACAGAGTATGAAGTGCTCTGTTTTTGACAGCTTTTTAGGGGTTTTTAGAATTTGAGAAATGGATTGATGGAAAGAGATTAGGAAGGGATTAGGAATGACACCATGGAATAGGAATTCCAA